>VDFB02090219.1:0-25497 GCA_007258455.2 Sequoia sempervirens | reverse complement strand
ACACAGAGCTCCAATCTTCCAATATTCTTTTTCTGGATGATCATTTTCCATTTTCCAACCAGTGAAACACAGACATCTCACATTAATATGGATGACACCCTTCTTACCTGATGAAGGCTTAAGAAGAAATCTGAGAATATACCCAATTCATCATTCAGATACTGCATCGTTTAGTTCTCTTTATATGTTCTTAAGTATGATCTGGTTGTCATTTGATCCTAAAAACTGGTCCAGTGCATGAGAGACAGAGGCAAACTTATCATAGCATGGAATATAGTCATCGTGAGTACCTATGCATATGAACCATGAAGTAAAATGTCTATTAAGAAAATAAGATAATGAATGGAAAAAAATGAACCAGAAATAGGCTCTTGATTCTTTCAAAAAAGGGTTGACTTCAATATCAACCCGAAATTTATGAATTGATCTTCAAGCCTTTGGCTGCAATGAATAAGAGTAATATTGCAAATGAGGTGGTAAATTTCATCCTACGCAAAATAATATATCTGAATTTTTCTTGGTATATGAAAATAAATACCAGTTTCTAATTATATTAATATACATCATGATTACACAACATAATCTAGGCACCTAGGGAGATGACTAAGTAAGTAACTGTGGCCCAGGATCTGTATAAGTTCGAATGTGATCATGAACGTAAGGTCTTGACATTTGCACATCTCTTGTAAAGTTAGTCCTAGCTTTCGCATATGGAGCTTCCCGCACTGCATTCAAAAATTCATATATCATATTTTTAATAGAAATGATCCATAGCTTATTGGTAGAATATTTAGCAGGCTACAGTTTGTGCAACTTACAGGCAAGTCGTTGTGCACGAAGAATGTTTTGCCTTCTTTTCCACATGCAGACTCCACATATAAGAGTAAAGATGGCCGAGAATATAACTCCCAGAGCTATCCCAGCTTTAGATCCTGCTGAAAGATGGGGGCCACATGATCGGAGTCCAGGAACACCACAAAGGCCTGCATTTTCTGCAAAACTGCATGTGCAAATATGCTGTAAAATTTACTGCTAATTCTATGTAAATAAAAATGAATCTTAAATCCTTGAGATTTCATCCTGGGTGCCTCAATTTTCAATATAAGCTTTGTATCACTAGGTGCATTAAAACTAACAAAGAGAATATTAAGCATGTTTGTCTATAGTTGGCATGAGTTTTCCACAGTCCATTAAGTAGTGTGTTTGATTGCTTTTGAATTTAATTGTGTATATTTTTCAATCAACATTTTGGATCATGCTCAGTGATCCATCATGAGGAAGAGGAGAGTGAAGGACTGGATTGCAGAAATAACCTTAAAAGGAGGTAGGAACGAGGAAGTGATGTGAGATCTGGGAAACAAAACCCCAATATGAGGAAAAATGGAGGTAAAGCAGTATGGATCTAAAAGATAGCAAATGGTGATAAATATTACATATCAATATATTAAAATAGTAAATAAATAATTTAGATTATTCCCTATGAATTAAAATGACAAGAAGATGTAAATAAACCATACATTTAATATATATGAAAATTCAAAATTATATGAATATAAAAGAATGGTTATATATTGACATGTGCATACACCATTCTTTTATATTCACATAATTTTCATGCATATTAAACCTATGCCTTATTTACATCTTCTTGTCATTTTAATTCTTAGTGAATAATCTAAATTTGTTATTTACTAGTTTACTATATTGATATGCAATATTTTTCACAATTTGATTAACCTATTTTTTGGATCCATACTGCTTTATCACCCTTTTTCCTCTTGTCCTGCACTTCATTTCCCAGTCCTCGCATCACTTCCTCCCCCCTAACTCTTTTTAAGGTTATTTCTGGAATACCATCCTTCACTCTCCTCTTCCTGATGATGGATCATTGAGTGTGATCCAAAATGTAAATTGAAAAATATACACAATTAAATCCAAAAGCAATCACACACATATTTGTCTCATAGAAATACCAAAACAAAATGATTATTTAAAGGAAATGAGGTATTCATTTGAATGAGTTCAACATGGAAAATGAAAACAGAGAACTTATAAACAGTTAACAAATTGCAGATAAGAACAGATTTTAGGTCTCAGTTTTCGTGGCTATGAATAAAATTACTCACTTGGCACATCATTTAAATGAATAAATGAAGTTAGTAGAAGCGTGGGCATATGTTTGGTAGCCAACCAAGATGTACAAAATACACCAAATTAGAGTTTAAAAAGCTATAGATGTACAAAGAGACAAATGAATTGAAATAATTTACGGAATAATTATTAATAAGTTTTCATTTGAAATAATTTACAGAAAAATTATTAATAAGTTTAACTTTCAATTTTCTTATATTCTTCTTATTTGTGATCTTATGCTTTGTTTCAAGTCTTCCAGTAGGGATTGGTTCATGGAACAGGTCCAAATGATATGGCGTATAGAAGCAATTTCACAGTACGAGTTCCCTCAGTTTCATATCACTAATCCAGAGACTTATGGATGAGATAGAGAACATATTCATCACATTGATGAGACTGCTGAAATCCATGGCTGGTATGGTGCGGTTTTCTAAGTTTGGGAACCAAGCCATTGATTCCATCAGGATATGAAAGAAACATACAGCATTCTTCTTCTATTAGAGCACAAGAGTGTGTGCCATTGGGAGGGGCTAGAACTTAGAAAACTAAGGAAAGAATGAATGTTTTCTACTATGGAACTTGAGAGGCTATATGTCGTTTTTACAGGATTCTTGTTAAAAAGACAGTTTTAAGAAGATAAATCCCTGATTGAAAGAGGTTTCCAAAAAAGATAAAATTTTGTGCAGCATAAGTGCCTCAGAATCTAAAATAGATAATTCATGGTGCAAGCCCCATTTTGGTTTTATCCACTCAATAAGAAACTAAAAGAAGCTTTCAAATATCGCACTCAGTTTGGGATAAACCTATGGTTGAGTGTTTGCCTACAGTCTCTGAACCAGATCATTCTCTAGAAAACATCTTGTCATAATTGCCAGTGTAACTGCTTACCTTTGTAAAAAGACAATATATCTGCTAAATTAAAACACCAATACACTCGGGAATTTGTTTTTACCCCAGATGACACAAAAAGTGAACATAGTTGGGACTTCTTGGAATCATGCACATATTGGATCTGGATTTTTTACTTTTCAGGATTCTTGGTTGTTATCAACCTCCCAAATTTTAGTTACCATTTCAATCATAGTTCAAAAACTTCGCAAGTACTTGCTGAATTCTCAACTTTCTGTAGCAGACAAGTAACTTGCTTGCAAATCATGAGCCTAGCCTGCTGCAGATACTCACAAATTATTCAGTGAGTCTCTGCCAAGACTTGCTTGGATTTGACAAGTCCATACAAGAAACTCAGCTGCTGAAAAAACAGAGCCAAACCTTTGCTTAAAACCCTCTTTTTTTTCTTTTAACCTTAAGTCAGTTTCATTCTCTGCAATCTGGATCGCAGCAGTATGAAGTTATTGTCAACTGATTTGAGTGTGATTTGAAGGATTTACTAATGATTGGAGTACATTTGAACAGGTTTTTTCTTTTGGTTTTCTCTTCTTTTTTTCATTTTGTATTTCATAATTCAAAAGAATCAAAACCCTGCTAGCATGCTGCCGATTTTTTATTTTTTTTGCAATTTCTAGAATGTATTGTGCAATGCAAAGATGCAAAGTGGAAAGGACCCTGCATGGAAGCACGGTACAATGGTGGAATCAAGGGCACGGTGACATGCAATTATTGTGGGTGTAACATGAGAGGAGACATCAATCATTGAAATACCACCTTGCTTGAATTGCTAGCCAAGATGTCAAGTTGTGCACCCAAGTGCAAGAAGAAATAAATGCTCTACTTTACAGCCACAAGAAGAAAACTGAAAGGAAGAGAACAAGGGAAGTTGTTGCATCAATGATGAATTCCATGATTGCCCCTGATTTATTGGAAGTTCCTCTTCTTGGTCAGCAGGTTTGGCATTCCTCTACTCGTACAGAGGAGAATTCAAGCTATATGAGTTCCCCACCCAACTTTGTCATTCCTCACAATGTTCCAAGTGCACAACCTCAGCTTGAAGGTACTGCTTGGAATCGAGAGAAGCACCATGAGATGAGGATGGTAGTTGCAATTTTTTGGAACTATAATACTATACCATTTATTTTATTCTGGCAAGCAGCTTAAATTGAAATGCATTGGTAAATGCATTAATCAGTGTGCTAATGCAAGGTTTAAGACACCAACTCTGCATGATTTCAGTGAGTCGTTTTAGAGGAAGTCATAAAAAATACACAGTAATAGTAGAAGATTAGAAACAAATATGGTGGAAAAGGGTTGCAGCATTTTATCTGATTGGTGGGCATATGGCAAGATCAAGACCATGATCAACTTTCCAGTGGCACACTGTTGTTCTTGCAGTTTGTATATGCCTCACGTTAAGTCAGGAATGTAGAGACTTTGTGCAACTTTTTGGAGAGGATGGTCCAAGATGTTGGGGTGAAGAATGTTGCCCACATTGTCACTGACAACACAGCTGCATATGTAGCCACAATGAGAGGAGAGGCATCTCACCATTTTTGGAGCCCCTCTGCTGCCCGTTTCCTTGACTTAATGCTCAAGGACTGTGGGAGGATTGAATGGAGTAAAAGTGTGGTTGAAGATGCTGGAAACTTTACAAAATTTAACTACAACCATACTTGGGTGCTTAGCATAATGAGAGAGCATACCAAGCCAAGGAGCTTATGCAATCAAGGGTGACATGATTAGCCACAAACTTTAATACTTTGTAAAGCATTGCAAGCGCACTAGTTCTCTCAAGCAAATGTTGTGAACAATTTGTGGTTAGACTCTCCATAATCCAAAGAGATTTGGAAGGGGAGAAGTTCATGAGGATAATGGTTCTGAGGTGTTCACCAAGAGTACAACACAGATACCGAAGATAACGAACTCAACTTTTAGGAGGGATTTTTTTTCTTTTTTTTTTTGTTTCAAATTTTTAGGTGACAAATCATTTGTTCAATGTTCTGCATTTGGTTGATGGGGATAAAATGCCAATGTGCTATCTCTTTGAGGCCATGGTAGGCCAAGGAGGTGATATTCCATTATTATGGAGGAAACAAGAGAAAATATGAAATCATTCATCACATTGTTGGCCACAAATGAACAAACCAATACATGCCATGGGATACTACTTAAACTCCAAATTTTTCTCATTTGATTCCTTTAAGGCTGATGAGAAGGTATGGCGAGCCTTACAACATGAATAGAGAGGATGACTCCTAACAAAATCCTAAGAGACACAATTCTAGATGAGTTACAAGTCTACAAGGCTACAAATGAAAGGCTCTTTTCTTCATTTTTATTCATTTGAAGAAGGGAAACCCAATTAAAGTCATGTAAGAAAATGAATCATTTAATCACACATTTCTTTGATAAATGTAATTTCAGCTTAATATAACAAGTTTTACTTAATACTTGTAACTTTGTAAATGTTTGATACATAAATCTGTGGTAAGACGACTCAAACACCAACCCTTCAAAGGTAGGTGCATGATCTTTTGAAAACTACTAACTCTCAAGGGTGATCTGAATACTTAAAATGGAAATGATATCTTGTTATTATAAAATTTTGTATAGTAAAAAAAGGAGGGGGGGTGGACATGGGGGAAGAAGTGGGTGGCAAGTGTTTGGTAAGAGCAGTAGAAATCGATTAAGCTTTTGTGAAGGTTACATATGAATCGTCTATCATATGACATTGTGCACAATTTTGAAAGCGGGAGATAAAAGAATTTTGGAAAATGACTTTGATTTATGAAACTACCTTTTGGAATTCACAAAATTTGGATCATGTTTTGGGACTGAATTCGTTGCTATAATTAGTTAGCAATAAAAGTATTTTCACACATAGGCTGTGATTGTACCTTATGCTTTCAAATAGAAGAATTGTTTATTTGTTCTGGTGTGTTTCCTTCTTATTTGATTCATTGGTTGAAGTACCCTTGAGACAAAATGACCTAGCATATAAGTTTTATATTTTCTCTCGATTCTTAGACCATAAACCTCTAATTGTCACTACTCAGAGACAATAATTCCATAAGGGGTGGAGGATGTAACACCTACATGTTTTCTAGCCATCTTCACTTCAAAATTTGAGGACATTAGCATGGAAGATTATCTTTCCATACGAATTGATTATTTTGAACTTGGATGTGAATGAAGGCATAAAACTAAGTCTTAAGAGCATTATGAATGGTTACCTCGAGGAGTTCACATAACCAACATCATAGATCTAGTTGGCTCTAGATATCTTAAGCAAGGAACCTCTTTGCTTCAATATTTGGTCAACTTTGGTGGATGAATTTTCCCCTAGGCTTAAGGCTCTTGATCTAGTTGTCTATAAAGTTGTCTAGATCATTCATCCAACAATCTTCTATGAGTTTTAATCATAGGCCCGCCAACTTCATCATTAGAAGATGTTTCATGCCCCTCTTGTTAATTGTAACCTCCCTAAAGGAGAAAGGGATATCGTACATCACTTTTTTCTTCCTCCCTATGCCATACTCAAAGTTAATGGCATCAAGTTGTCAAACATACTCAATTGCCAAGAAATTGCTAGAGATGTATTTAGAAATCCCAAACACTTCATCTTTGAATCCGTGAAGTTAGATCAATGTGAAATGCACTCCAAAGTACCAATTAGTAAGTGCTTTTCCATTTGTTAGCAACCCCTTCTACTGATCTCTAAGCTAAGTGATTTCATCATAGTTCAAGTCTATAAGAACAATGGTAAGAAATCTTTCATGAACTCGTGGTTTGAGGTTCCTGAGGGAACAGGGATCCATGCAAACATTGGAACAATCCTTGAATAAGTGAAGGATTCATCCATGATCTCCATATAAATGAACGCATGTAAGAACTGGGCATTCTAATACATCAATACGTGTACAAGAAATGATGAATACCTGAACACTCTTTGTCTATTGAAGTTGGCCAATAGTGCATGGTGTTAGCAATTACCTCCACAACATCAAACAAGAAGACCTACTCTTGTGTGATGGTCTTGAGTTTGTGGAGAGCTCCTAATTGGAAATCATGCACTATTTTATCATCATCCAAGTTGAAAATGAAGGCCAACATTGAGTAGACATCCCAAACATCATGCTTGAGTTAGGTGATGCCAAGGGGAAATGTTTGTAGCTTTGTATTCTCTTTGTCTAGACTAGGTTCCTTATTCAAGAACTTGAGCTTGTTCTCCTTGGTATCCCATGTTTTCTTCAAGTTCCTATAGCTACATGGAAGCTTTCCACAATGTGCAATAATTGTAGCATGGCTTGAATAGTGTCAACATTGACAAATACCTTGACACTGTTTTCCTATATAATCTTGGCCTTATGGTAGTCTTTGCATGCTTGGACCAATTCTCGATAGGAGTGCACTTGAGGCACCATATATTGAGCTTAAATGGAGCTCCAAGCTCTAATTCTAAAGGTTTGGATTTCTCCAAATTGGAGTTTCTCAACATTCATGCGTATGCACCCTCCATAATTTTTTAGTTGGTTTTGACAATAGAGGGCCAAAGACATTATTAGTGGTGTCAAAAACTACTGTAGGGTTTGACCATTTTCCTTTTTTAACTCTCCCATGGGGAACGAGAGGTTTTTTTTAGCATGCACCAAGGCATATGATTTGTTGTCTCTACAATCAAGAAGTAACTCCGCAAACTAGTGATTCTATATCCCTTTTTAATTTAGTCATGGTTCTCAAAAATTGCTTGCATTTGCTTGTGTTAAAAAAATGACAACAAATAGTAAAATGTACTAAAGCACAAAACTCTTTTGGCGCCAAATGATTTGTGGTCACACACTAATGTTCTCAAGGCCAACTAATGTTCTATTTATAGTTGTGGTGCAAGAGAAGCCTCATTTAACATTCATTACTTAATATCAGTTGGTGAACTCACATTTAAGTGTAATTTCCATGTACTTTTCTTTTCTCTTGTGCCAAGATCAGATTTTCCTCTTGAAGATTTAGTGTTAATTGTGACAAGACATGGAGTATCAAATTTCACTCACAACATGACCAATTGTCCATCTATGGTGGCCTTTTGAAATGATTATTACCCGTTTGCCATGATTGTGCTTTCTTAAATGCCCAAGTTGAAACAATTGCCTCCTTTTTCAAAATCATAATCTTTGATTTGATAGTGGGGTATTGAAAGCTAATGAGATGGGTATGAGAGGTAGGTAAAATATGCCTGATCATTTAGCAGACCTATAGCTTTTCTTGCTTAAAACAACTTAAGCTTCTGATTGAAATTGCTGATTAGACATCCCTCTAACTCAACAATCTCTTTTTGCCACCTATTCTTTATTTGTCATTTTCAAAAATTTCAAAGTTTGAAAATTGGCACAAACACCAATTGTGCTATTGCTATCAAGATTCAAACGTGCAGTTTTATGAGTCAAACTCATTGACCCATGTTTCATGAGTAGTGGTTCACAAACACCAACTACTGCAAAAAATGTTCTACCCAAACCTCTAAGCCTAAAAACTAAAATCGAAGGCCACATGCCAATAAGGAAACCAAAACAAAACAAAGTAGTCTTCTTGAAGAAGATTCACACAAAGACCATAAAAAGACATAATATAATACATATATACAAGGAAGCATGCATGGAGCTTAGATATGGTAGTTAAGATATATCCCATTAACTACGATAGGTAGGATCTCACCATTAGTGTACATTAGATCAAAATAATTATATTTCTTACAAAGAAAAACAATATAAGGTATACTCACCAATCAATTGAATGATGCCCTAGTTTAGCTGCTCTTTCTTCCAACTTAAGGACTACATCACCAACCTTAAAATTGGGCTCCAAAGAGCACTTATCAAACCACCACTTAACAACCTATAGGTGCCCTTGCATTGCATTCCTAGCAAATTCTCTTTTTTCCTCTGAACTCCGATAATTTTGCAATTATGACCTCAACAAGTCCACTTTCTACTATCTCAATTTTTTCTAGCAACTACAACACCAAAAATTATATGGAGATAGGCAAGGTCGCTTCTTTGCCATATACCAAAGTGTAAGGAGACATGATAAGTACCCTTTTCAAAGCTATCTAATCCACCCACAAGGCTTGCTTTAGATGTTGATGTCACTCCTTTTTGTACTCAAAGCCTATTCTTTCAACAATTTGGATCGAATTCGCATTGGTAGACTCTACTAATCTATTATCTTGCAAGTAATAATTAGATGTCTTCATGTAGATACCATGCCTTACGGAAAATTTTGATAGTTCCACACCTATGAGTGCCTTTGCATTGTCCAAAATAACAATACAAGGAGATGTAAATTGAGTTACAATTTTTTCTAAGAAATTGACAATCACATTCTTTGTAATCTCCTTCAAAGGTACTACCTCTGTCCACCTTGTGAAGTAATCAATGGCCATAAGGATCCACTTCTATCCTACACTTGAAGTCAAGTTGATCATGCCAACAAAATCTAGTCCCCATGATGTGAAGGGTTCATCTATGGATATGGGGTTGAGGGGAAGTGCAACATTTCTTCTTTTTCCAATAAAAAATTGACAATATTGGCACTTTCTTACCCATTTATGGTAGTCTGCAAATATTGTGGCCAATATTATCCTACTTGAACTATCTTTATGGTTGTTGCATGAGCTGAAAAATGTCCTAACATTCCTTAGTGGAATTCATGCAATAGTTTTTCAATTGCATATTTTGCAACACACCTAAGAAGGATCCCATCAAAGCTTCTTCTAAAAAGGATTCTTCCACTTATGGAATAAGGTATTCCTTGTAACCAATAGGCTCTTTTATTAGAATAAGGTAAATCTCTTGGGCACTGCCCAATTTCTATGAATTGAACTTTTTCATTGATCCATGACCTTGTTTCTTCCATCTTGACTAGGATGACTTTTGATTTAGTATTTTGATTATCCAAAAGCTTGGTATTTTCAGCAATGTGCTAACATAGTGCTCTCCCTCCTACCAACTTGGTTGGCCTTATATCTACATCATATTTGAGGATTTTGGTAATCAAATTTTCTCTCTTTTCGCTTGTTTCCTCTTCCATGATATATTTGTTAGAATAATCAAGATAATCACTTCATAATTAATTAATCATTAAAGTCCCTTATTATTTTATTCACTTAAGCTAAACTTAGGAGTGCTTTTTTATTATTAGTTTGAATTAAATATAGGACAAGTTGTCTCATTGCATCAGATTAGAACACTTGTCACTATCTAATCAAATCCTCATTTAGGGTTTGCTTTTGCATGCTTTTATAAAGCTTGCACATTCATTGTAATAATTCAATTCAAAACCATTCAAGTTAATACATTGCACATATCAGTGCTCTTTTGGATTCAATCTTTTCTCTCTTGGTTGCATAGCAAATCAATTGCTTTGATCTCTTGCTTGTGACAGGTGTTTTGGTTGCAGGGATTTCTGGGAGCTGTGGGGTTCACTATCAACTCCAACATGGTATCAAAACTCCAAATCTGTAGCTTCCTATCTGAATTTTGAGGGATCCGGCCTTGAGGTAAAAATCGGCTCATCCTAGGGCGAAACGGGCATCATAATTGCGTCCAAAACGGTCAAAAACCTAAGGATCGCTTGTCGTTTTGTCGAATTTAATGCAGCTGAAAAAAAAAAGCAAAATTTTTTTAGTAGCAAGGACCTTTGTGTGGAAATCCATACTGCCGTACAGATCCATACGGCCCCTATTGCCTTAGTTTCTGTGCAGATGAGTGTGTAGGTACACTGGGTTAATTTTTTTTCTGGTTTTATGATATTGTTTCCAGAATTTTTTTTGATAAAAAAATCAAATCACAAAAAAAAAAAACAAATCATAAAAAAAACAAAAAAGTTTTTTAAAAAAATCGAAAAAAGCGTTGCCATTAAATCTCTGCAAAAGGGTGTGGGTGGCAAGGTGGGCTCCCTCCATTCCTCATATAGCCAACTGTCAAGCCATCAAAGAGGGTGGATATGAGGAGGTGGAAGGGACGTGCAAGGACATCGCTCAGTGGCAACGCCACATCATTCCAGTCCTTTCCAAATAGACGGAGAGAGGAGGGGAATAAATAAAAGTTAAACGCTAATAAAAAGAGGAGAAATCTTGGCGTCGAAAGGGGAAATGAATGTCACAGGAACCAAATGCAATTAGCGTGACACATAGGGAACAGCAATTATGAAAGCTTAAGTTTACGGGCCGAGTGGCAACTCACCACACACGAGGAGATCGCTGGATGAAGGCCGTAGGATATTGTCATGGCAAGGACGAAATGCTCACTCCGTCATTACTCAGATACGTGTGCGGAGGCTTGGCCTTGCATCTCACGGGTCTTTCAAAGGAACTGATGAAGACATACTCTCTGTATGGTCTTCAAAACTTGGTTTGTGTTTTGTCTCTGTGCAGGGAACGGCCGAGGAAAGTGCTGCAAATGGCGAGGACAACAAAGTCGAAATTCATCATCTCCATTTCGGCGGGGGGGCTGGAAAGTTTTGGTGTTGACACTCCGGTCTCCTTGGTGGCAACGGAAAGACAGATAGCCTTTCGTGAGATAACGGATCAGAGGTTAAAGCGTATTCTGCTTGAGGACGACCCCGTGACAATAGTAGCAGTCAAAATGGTTTTAGGCAAAGGACATCTGGAAAGAAAGGAATTCGCAAGAGATAATGCTTACATTTCCTCTCGGTTTCTAGCAGTGATTTTGGACCTGGCCATTCCGAAGGCGGAGGCAAAGGAAATGATGGTGCGTCTTTTCCGAGGCGACTTGCTAGGAGGATTAGAGAAGACATTAAAAGCAGCCTTCAAAGGCAAAGGAATCCCGCGCCCTGCAGACTTGGACCTCCTTTGGGAGACGGACGAGGCAATCAAAGTCTTTCCATTCATCTTAGACATAAAAGGGCCAGAACTGATGAGACATAGAATGGTAGCGGCCGTGGCTGTGGAATTCCTGAAAAGGAAGCTGAGGCTCGTGATGGAGGAGGGGATGGAATGGGTAGAAGATTTCAACCGGTTTGCTGAATTAAACGGTTTTATGTGAGGCTTGGCCTCTGTGTTTTAAGTTTTTTTTTTTTTTTAAAAAGAAGTAAAAATTTTGTGGTTTTGCAAATTTGGATGGTTTTTTAGCTATATTGCAGCGGAACTGCAAATACGGTTTTGGCTGAATGAGGCTCGGCCTCTAAACCAAAATTTTTTGTATCTATGTATATAGTAGTTTTGAAGCTTGCAGTGGGACTTCAAATTTGAAACGTTAGAAATTCCCGGTTCGGAATGTGTAGTCGATCAGATTAGAGTCCTGGAAGGACTACTTTCTCCTGCTTAGCAGATGCATGTAAATCTTTTTAAAAAAAATCAATATAAATCCTACCTTGCGTATCAAAAAAAAAAAAAATCACTGCAAAAGGGCATAGTGCCCTGTGTAGGACTACAGCAACCAAGCAGGCCCCACATAGGACCGCTGACCAACTAATACCTTTCTCATCGACTAGAAAAACTTAGGTGGTTGAAAAAAAAACTTTCGGCAGCCCCTCCAAATTAATCTCTAGCAGCTCAAAATCAAATCAAGCTACCTAAAAAATCTGCGGCAACCCTAATCAAGAGGCTCAAAACAAATTGGCAGTGAAAATATCCATACCCCTACACAATATCCGGAGAGGAATATTCCTTACAGATTCCGACAACCTAAAAAAAATCGAGGACGATTTTTTTTCGGTGACGTCCAAATGGCTGTCAAATTTAATCGTCTAAAGTGTTGACGTCAGTGTGACATCACCGGTCGTACAGCCCCTCCAAGCCCCCTCTAAACCCTAGTTTTCCCTAAAGGAGCAATTTTTTTTTTGTTTGGCATAACTTGGGCATACGGAGTCGAAATCAGGCAAACAAGATATCGTCATAAAGCTGGTTCCGTGAACTTTCTAGTGGTGCAAGTCTCATCATCAGATTTTGCAAGTGGTTCCTATTATACTTAGTCAAAGTCAGATCTTCATTTTGTGCTTCCGAGCTCATAATTTTTTGCTTGTATCTCCAATTTTCGCAATTCAAGCAGCGTTAGAAATTTATTTCAGAGCTCTTCAGATTTGTTCATACACATTTTCCAGAATTTGCCGTAGGTACATTTTATTCAATATTTTGTGTTTTCACACTTTGCTTAATTACTTGGGTGTCTTGGCACCTAGAAAGGAACTATTTGCATAGGATGACATAATTTGATCTTCTTTATTAGTACTAAGATCATAAGTCTCTAATTTTTTCATTTGAGTGAGTATCATGGGTTTTTATGTTCATCCTTATGTGATCAACTTGGATAAGGATAACTGAGTCTTGGCGAAATGGCATCCTAACACATCTTAGGTGGCTTGATATTTTGCCTTATCTTTATGGCCTCATACCTACCCCAGACACGCCAGGGAGTTTATCAGCATGGGGTATCATCAGTGATCATATTGTAGGGGTTATATGTTCTAGAGTTGATCTTGACACTATGTATGTTGTATCAGACATTATATGTTCTAGAGTTGATCTTGACACTATGTATGTTGTATCAGACATTATATGTTCTAGAGTTGATCTTGACACTATGTATGTTGTATCAGACATTAAATGTCCCCACATACTTTGGACATGACTTTGGGAGATCCGTGGAGACCCTCATATCTTTCCATACCTAGAGGATCCTACTGCAGATTGTCTCATCCCTCTTGCAAATGAAAATTCCATACCCTTTGATGACAATACTTTAGAGGAGCTTGAGTGTATCACAGGTCTTGCATGTTTCAATGGTTCAAAGACTTGTCTTCATGTTCCCACTCTACAGATTAAGACTACATCAGCTTCTCCTGTTATTCCTAATTAGCAGTACATCGCCACATCTTTGGCCCCTATTGATTCAGTGCAACAGGACATACATCTTCTAAACATAGCTACTTGGGATTCATATTTCACAGACATATCATCCTTGTTTGTGGAGTCCTATATTATAGATCTAGAGGATTTTGAGGACATTCATCTCCTCTTTGTTGAAAGCCACATCATCATTGTTGGCCCACCATCTTCATCGCCTTTGCAACTTGTTCTATATCAGTCTTCACAAGATCTTGGATTGACATCATTGTTTTCGGACATGTGGATACTGTTGACGTGGTTTTTGAGACCGCACCAACACAGAATAAAGTCTCCCAACGGATACTCTATCCTCTCTTGAACAAAGTATTCAGCATGCTAAGATTGCGAGTGAGTTCATGCTTTCAACTCCAAGGTTCCGAAATACTTGGAACACCCTCAGTTGGTTTGATGTGAATTGCTGTTTTCTTACGAGGGGACTTACACAATTGTTCAAGGTTCTTGTAGTTAACAGCAGATATGTGCTTTGAAGGGGATTTTGTGCGTATGATTTGGCAATAAGGTATGTTTTCCTAAAGCTAACCAGAAATGTGCAGAAAGTAAATGAGTGTGAGGCCTAAGAAACTTATATTCTATTCTAAATGCAGGATATGTGGAGCTCAATTTCGGCAGACTTCAACCGAATTTCACCTAGCCTCACGTCGGACAGCTTCAACGAAATTAGTGCAATCTTCAAAGGGATAGCAAAAGATGTTCAAATTACAATTTAGCATACATATACCATCAAGACGACGCATATAAGTATACAAATCACAATCGAAGTTAAACTCAAAACAATTTCCAGTGGACCACACAAGGCGAACTTATCATCAACAAGCCGCTAGTGGTATGGAATGAAATAAAGCTACCTCAATAAAACACCACACATCAAAGTAAACTACTTGCATGAGATAAAAAGAAAACTATGCTACTTGGATCCGAAAGGAAGAAGAGACCTTGCTAGCTATCCATGACAAAGACGAATTCCACCATCAATGAAAAGATCTATTATCATGAAAGTGTTACACAACAATCTCCACAAAAGTTTTCAAAGGGAAAACTTTCTTTCTTCTCCACACTAAGCTATCAAACAAAAATGCTAACTCTGCTCTACTCTCTAGTCTCCAATCTCTAGCTCAATTCTGATTCTAATCTAATTTCTAATGCTTTACAAATGAGGGGGACTCCCCCTTTTATAGATAGCCCGGTCCAAAAGACGGCTAGGGTTACAATCAATAGAATGGCTAAGATTAAGCCACCTCAGCCCTAACCCTAAAAACTGCCAGAATGGGTAGTGGTACATTAAATGAATCAAAGATTCCCACTCACTCCCAAAATAGAAAAGGCAATTAATGCCCATAATCAATCTTCTAGAAGATCCTCGTCCAGTAGTGCATTCCCGTTCTCCTTCTCTCTGGCTGCAAACTCAACGAATCTGCCAAGTACAGCCTCAACCTCCTGAACTAAAATGGGTGGAATACAATCTAGCTGAAACTCTAACACCGTGACTGAATGTTCATGCCTTGTACAAGATTTTCTCCAAGCAACTAAGGAATCCTGCGTGCTCTGGATCAAGGCGGAGAAAGTAGAAGTGTTTTCGAAGTCATCTTGTACGAAGGTCTTCACCTCAGAAAAGAAAGGCACCAGCCTACCCCTCAAATTATCAACATTTACCTCATCTGGATTCAACCGCCCAACAAATATGGCCTCAAAAGTATTTTGAACTCCAATGATATTGGCCATTGCCTTCCGTACCCTGGTTGAATCCGCCTGTGCTGCATCGAAGAAACCACGTCCCGTGATTGCTGAAGAATACCATCTAGAGAAATCATACCTATCATTAACCTGAATGACTCCTCCATCAATCAACAATCGCAAAGGGACATGCCTCAATGCCTCAAGACGTTGAATTACTTTGCTCTGATAAATAGAAGCATCACCCCAAGCCTGATCAACTGCCTCCATCCGTGCCAAAATACTGGAAGCCTGCTGAAAAGCAAAAGCAAGGTCCTCCATGAACTTTTTTGTCTCAGCACGAACTCCTGTGACCCACTTATCTGCTTCCTGTGCCATCTTCCCTAACTCCAACAAGCCACTGATTGACTCTCTAGGTATCTTTGTTGGAGGCTCTATCACTGGAATCTCCTGCCCACGAGAATGAGACAACTGCTGCACATATCCAATTAGAGCCTTATGCTCTCGTTTCAACTTCTTGTACTTTCCTTCCTTCCTGAATAATCTGTCCTTGAGGGCAAGATAGGAGTTATCACACTCCTCTACAATCTGTGCACCAGTGGGGCGTCCCAACTCCAAAGTTGTGACCACGTAATTCTCTGGCACTGCTTCATCTCGGTCACAATCAACCTGTGGCACGGCTACGTGAAGGGTGTGAGAGCCATCCTCATCTGTTGATATCTTCGAAAACTTTCGTGCTCTCTTCTTCTGTGGAGGTGCACTGATCCTGTTTAAGAACTCCTCCATTTCAACTGCTGGATCAATCTCCTCGCTGGGGCTTCTTCTCATCCTATCCCTGAGCCAATCAGGTACTGTATACTGAATATCAAAAGGCTGCTGCGCCTGTGCCTCTACTTCTCGAACTTGTTCAATTCTATATCATTCTAGTTGGTGTCTATCGCCCTCAAGGGTTGAGAGTCTCCTAAAACTATATCATCGCTATCCTCCATAGCTTAACTTCAGCAACCTAGGTCATTAGTAGTCCCCTATCATCTCCGCTGGACATCCTACTAGGTACGTTGACACTCTGGCCAACCGACTCCCTCCGTGGTGGCTGATTATTATCCTGTACCGCCTGCACCTGATTCAATGCATTCCTCTGATCAGCAAACAAAGAGACCTCCTGTATACTTGGAGAACGTGTCTCCAATGGCATGGGCGATGCAACTCGTGGAGGCTTCAGCCGAATAGGCTCCTGCTGAACTGGCTCTTTCCTTCTGGACTCTGGGCCTTGTGTGATCTGTTTCTTTCTGCCGGTGGTGGGTGTCCTGTGATCTCCCATTAAGTTGTAAGTCAAAGCAATTGACCTACTCTTCAATCTGCTCACACGCCTGTCAACCCATGCTCTGGTAAATGTCAAGACCGGAATAGAAAGTGTGTCCAAGTCAGCCACCTCTGGTTCTGACCAATCTGGGAGCGGAAGCAGAGTATCCCTCACTGCTGCATAATCAGGATGGACAACGTCCATATCCTCATTCACCTGGTCTGGAACCGGAACAACTTCACAATCCCTGATCAGAGTAATTGGCAACCGCGAGAACATTCTTTACCTGACTTCAATCTCGTATGATGCATCAGCCCAATAATCCTCAATATTTGCCTTGTGTTTAAACTCCTCTGACAGTACCCATTTGATATTATTATGCGGATCATAGTGCTGTCGGCTGGTGTGATAGGAAAAGTGATAAAATTGAAGCTCACTCTCGGCTTCTCTGGCTGCCTGTATTGAAGGACACACTTCATCCGAGTTGCCCATGACAATCGGGAAGTCAACACCTCCCTTCTTCTTCTTCTTTTGAATTTTATCGTAGGCAACCAATTGCCTAGATATCTCTAGCATTAAAATTCTATCGGTTGGGTACTTAGGCAGCCTATAAGGATACGATGAAAACCTTACCTAATGCGAAAACTTGGAAAGCCCCGTATAAACCGGCACCCATACCTTTTCAATCGGTCACGGGCCTCTCAGAGATCGCTGATGCATCTTCTCTGACAATCTGGTGATGTGCATGGTGAAGCGTCATTGACACCTTGTAATGAGTGGTACTAGCGAGGTGCAGCTATTGGACAAAGAAACCTCATGAACGTTTTGAATTGGTGAGAGCCACGGCCAACCGAGGGTTCGCCAATGCGAATCCCTCTATTATTGCCGTCATCGAGGCGAAGCGTAACGGGCTGATGTAAGAGCTCATATAGAGCACGTCTTCGTTCTTCTCAGGGTTCGAAATTTTGCACCGTTACCAAGTGTCATTGATCCGTCACCGGTACGTTGGCCGTAATCTTTTCAGCTTCCAACAGAGGTTGATGTAATGAAAACATCCATAGCTCAAAATGAATGGTAGAGGACAGCCTGTATACCGCCAGAAGAGCACATCGCAATGAAGTCACCAACCTTCTGTTTCAAAGTCATCACGCGTGATTTGTTTCGGCAACTTCGTACGAGAAGGCTTGGGATTGCTCATCCAGTGAGTGTTGATTGTCTCCATGCATCTCTCGAATGCGGAAGCGTACATTCGCTCAGCTCGTTCTCTGGACTTGTAAACCATATTCCTGTGCACCGGGATCCCGAAAGCTTCACCAATGGCTGAAGGAGTGAGATTAGCTAGTACTTGTCCATCTGGTGACATGATCGATCTGTGGTCCTTCTCATAATAGTTGGCACACTCCATAATCAGCTCCGAACACTGAATGGCTGGTGGGAAACCAGCAGCTGCATATAATCCGCTTCGAACAATATTGTGCGAAGTGGTCGAAGGTCGATGACTACCAATCCCCAGCATTCTGTTCTTGAAAGTCTCAAGGTTGACGGAGCCCAAGTTGGTGTCTGTCAACTTGCCCAACTTCGAAATGAACTTTGACTCTGGCATAAATGTCTTGCTCAGCTTCTTTATAACCGCCTACCTGGATGCACCATTGTTGTCCTTGCCAGTCGCCCTTGCCTCAGCCATCTCAACTTCCTTCTTCAACAAATTTGAGCCTTAATCACTTAGCAAGCTCCAACAAATTTCAAAGAGCACATGTAAATTCGCACTTCACACTAGCAATCAGCAATCTTCAAATTCGTACTTCCTCAAATCAGCAAGTTCGCACCTTCAGCAACTTCAGATTTTGGAAGCTTTACTCTTACAAATTCGTACTTCTTCAGCAATCCAGAACTTCAGCAATATTCTATGCAGCTCAAGTCATCCCTCTTAGCTTCAGCAATACAATTTTCTTCAAGCCTCAGCAAATTCAAACTTCAGCAACACTTCACTTAGAGCAAATTCGCACCTCTTTAATCAACAAGTGCACACCTTCTCAGCTCCAGCAACTCACAAATTTCAAACCTCAGCAAACTCTCTAGTCCTCAGCAAAATTTCGAACTCCTCAAGCTGTGAAAAACAAGTGAGAAACTTCTCAATTTTATAGCCAAAAATCGAATTCTAGAAGGAGCCAATTATAGCCAGTACATTAAATTTCCACTACTCCACTTCAAGAATTTGAATTTTCCCTCTCTGGTATTTCTGACACTTGTCTCTCGACGTCAGGAATCTTGCTCTTCTAGAAGTTCAACTTTGACTGGCATCTTTTACTTTCGAAAAATTTAATTTAAATTCATCATTTTAATTCACCAGCCGGAGCTCTGTCACTTGAATTCGAATTTTACTTCTCTTCAGCCCTGGAAAATTCATTTGTGAAAAACTAGATTAAAATCATCTAGGCAACTCATTTTGAATTCATCATTCGAATCATTTTCCTTTCAAAAGTCGTTTTATTCAAATTTGCCTTAGAAGATTTTAAAATTTTCCTTAGGAAAATTTCACAATTTGAGTACTGATTAAATTCTTCAACCAAAAGTGTTGGCGAAGTGCCGAAGTCATAGAAATCCATCTATCATCACAAATGATCAGTACCCAGAAGAAAATTTTCTCTGAAACGCGATGAATCCATGGGTATCCAACGAACGGGTTCATTTAAATTTTTAAATTTTTAAACCTTAGAAAAATATTATTCCATCAATTTAAATCCGTTCTTCATCTCTGTGAACATCCTGTGTTGCTCCAACTTGAGAAATTTTAAATCGTCTTGCATTGTCATCATCTTCTGACTTCATCACCGGGAAGACCTACTCGTGCTTCAAGAAGAAGAATTCACCACCTTGAGTTCTAGGCGTATTTTCTAAGGAAGAAAATACTTTGCCTTAGAAAAAAATTTAAATCACTTGAAAATTTTGCCTTAGAAGATTTTTATTCAATCTTCCTGTGGTGAGAAAATTCATCAACTTCTCTTAGAAAATATTTCCTGAAAGCACATCACACTCTAACACGTTTTATTTTATTCCTCATCTTGTACTTAGGCGCACATCACAATTCATGGGGAAAATTCATCTTTTTTTTTTTTTTTTAAATCTTCAACACTTAGCACTTTCAACGCCTCTTATTTTGTTTTCACTTGATCACCCTAGCATATTAAATTTCTCCCTTTTGTGTCTTGGGCGCACATTACCCTTGCTAGAAGACTTCACTTCCAACGCCTAGGCAACATTAATTTTCACCACCTCAACATCTTTTCTAACACATATCACTTTGGGCGCATATAGGACTTGAGGAAGAATATTCAACTTCACCACGCCTTGGGAAATATTTTCAACACCTTTTACCTCATTTACCACCCTTCATTCACTTTTACAACTTCAACTTGGGCGCATTTAGGCATGCAAGGAGGATGACTCTTCAACTTCCCTTTTTTGTCTTCACTTGACCTCATTTGGGCGCATTTTGCATAGGGAGAGGGATGAAAATCTTTGACTTGTTGACCCGTTTTAAACTTGGGCGCATTTTAGCCTATGTGGTGGATGAACTTATAACCACGTCCTCTTGTGACCTTTCATCTTCCTTGTTTTGTCTTCACATGCATGCTTTTGGGCGCATTTCCACCTAGGAGGATGAAAAACATTGACCACTTTGACCTACTTCTCTTTTGGGCGCATTTGGAGGGGTGAGGAGGATATTCAACACTTAGAAAATTTTTTGATATCAACTCTCTCAAGGTGGGCGCATTTTAGCCTAGCAGCAGGATGAAAAGCATTGACTTTCTTTGACTTTCTCTAGCTTGGGCGCATTTTGCCATGCTTGAAGGATGGGCACATTTGGAGGGGGAACGAATTCCTTGCCTTAGAATATTTTTCAACTTTCATCAGCTTCCCTTGGGCGCATTTGAGCTAGGCAGGAGGATGAAAAGTGTTGACTTTCTTTGACTTCCTTGCTAGATGGGCGCATTCTGGCATGGCTGCAGGATGAAGTTCATACTTAGAATTTTCTCCATGCTTCTTCATCAACTTGGGCGCATTTTGCCATGGCTGCAGGATGAAGTTCCAGACTTAGAATTTTTTTCTCGTCTTCACCAGTTTATCCATGCCCTGCTATTTATAGTGCGTAAAGCCTCTCGGATTTTGTGACTGGCTCTAACGCATTTGAAATTTCAAACACCGCATCCTCGACGACCTTGTTGTCCCTCGGCCGACACCGCCATTTTAGTTGTATTCACTATTTTAGCCCATTTTGAAGGTGATTCGCTATTAATAGTAATCGTCAGTTCGAGTAGCTCCACACCATTGACTTGAAATTGAATGAGGCGCCTCACCACGCGACTCGTCATTTATTATCTACCATGCAACTCATTTGTTATTCTTAGCTCGTTTAAAACGACTTACTATAATAGTGTGCTCCGCTTGACTTCAAATTTTACCAACAGATAGTCTAAGGATGTCAGACGCGGTATTTACACCACAAAATTTTGACTTTTACCCTTTCTTTTAGGCCCCGGTTGGAAACCTCAATTTGCTCGCATATGTGACAAATGATCTCGCTATTCCGCCACAGATGCGACACTGCGGATTTTGAAGTGTTGGGAAGTGGCCGGACACATCAAGTAAAAATAGCGCAAGTTCCTTACCGGAGGATTCATTCCATTTGTATTGCCGCCATCACCGCAGCTCTTGAAAACCCATAAAGAATATGCCGACATGCAAAGAAAACCCTGACATGCAAACCCTAAAAATAGCCTCTGAAGGCTGAACTCTGAAAGTTGTTGTCTCACTTTGCATGTTATACTATCGCTGGTCTCAAAAACCCGGCGGAATATCCACATGCAAAGAAAACTCAAGGCCTAAGCTCCTCGGAATTTGTCCCGTAAGTCGGATTAAGCAAAATAGAAAGTTGCCCTCGTTTCAAATTTCACCTTTTGCACGCGAGTAGCCTGATGTGCTCCGAATGCAGTGTGACTGTCGGAATCTTAAAAATGTTGATAGATTGCCTGTAATTGCATACTTACTAAAAATAGTAAGTACTCGGAATTTGATGAAAACTTGCTGAGAGTCTGCTGGAAGCATGCTAACAACAACGTTAATCTCCTTTTTCAATTTATTCACTTCGTTCGACCTCGGACTGACCAGGAAAGGGAAACCCTAATTTTCAGACTTGGCCAACATTTCACGTTTTAAGCTCAAAGGCAGACGTGGTCCCCAGAAGGCAGACATCAGAAAAGAGAGAGAGAGAGAGAGAGAGAGAAACCCAAGCCAAAAAAAGACGAATGGAGCAAAGTCCCATTCGAACGCCCACGTTCCATCTTATTCGATCCTAAGATCACCTTAATATTCTTTTGGATTGGCTTCTCCAATCACCAGTGGATCTATTTTTTCCTAAGGGGAGAAATGTTGTTTGCAGGCGGTGGATCATATTCTATCTTCAGGTGTACCTCATTGGCATAAGAGCTACTTCCTTATGGGGGGATTCACATCCTCATTTTCTATCTCCTATCAGGGGGACATATATTGTACTTGCATAATAGAAGTAGTCCTTGGGGGGTACATTGAGTCCTCCTATCCTTCTTTCACTAGTGCAGTCATTTCTTTTTCTCTCTTTTGGAGAGGAGTTTTTCCCATGTGGTTTTCTCCTTTTCTCTAGTTATGAGAGATTCATTTATTTTGTAAATGGGTACCTCATCAGGGCTTGTATCCAAGACCCATCCATGCATCCATCATTGCATTCTACATCAAGGTTTTATAGCTTCTCCCTAAGTTGATCTTAAGGGGGGGTGTTAGAGTAATCAAGATAATCACTTGATAATTAATTAATCATTAATTAGTTATTAAGTCCCTTATTATTTCATTCACTCAAGCTAAACTTAGGAGTGTTTTTTTATTATTAGTTTGAATTAAATATAGGACAAGTTGTCTCATTGCATGAGATTAGAACACTTGTCACCATCTAGTCAAATCCTCATCTAGGGTTTGCTTTTGCATGCTTTTATAAAGCTTGCACATTGATTGTAATAATTCAATTAAGAACAGTTCAAGTTAATACATTGCACATATCAGTGCTCTTCTGGATTCAATCTTTTCTCTCTTGGTTCCATAGCAAATCAATTGCTTTGAGAGGAGAAACACACATTCTTCCCCACTTAAAACAAATCAAAGTCTTAAACAAATTACCCATAACAGATTTAAAATCTGCAATACAAACTTTTTATTTGTTCATTCAAATCACCAACAAGAAACATAAATACTTCAAAAATCTGAAAATACAATTATTGTAGCCTCCATGGCAGGTAAATATGCATAACAAACTGAAAATAAACTGATATACAATAGCAAGATCACTTAAGAATCATGCTTCAAAAATTCTTTGCTCAAATCATGCATCCTTTCTCAACATCTCTAGCTTGTAACTTGCAACATTCAACAAAAACTCTCTGTAGAATCTGGAATATACATTTCCAGAAATATGCTGCTGTAAATAACTCCTTACACCTGCAATAAAATGATTTATTTCAACCTTCAAACAAGAACTATGCCCAACTCTTCATTCTTTCCCCAAAATCTGAAAATTTTCCCTTCAATTTCTCCATGAAACCTTCATCCAAGCTTCCTTTAACCCCCAATTTTTGGCCTCCTTCAAAAAGCCACGACCCCAACATGAAAAAGGAATTAAAATCACTTTAGAATATGCATTCAATCTCCAAAAAAATAATTTTCCAAATCCATTCCTCAATATGCTAAAACTGGTAGTCCAACTAGTCTTCCCACTCCTCACAAATAGGCCCTGAATTAGAAAAATCTTTCAAACACAACTTGGCAGCCCCAGATCTAAATGATGCATTAAATTCATATTTTAGAATCATTATTTCTCCAAAAAAAATCCTTCCAAATCCACTCCCAACAAATTTTCCAAGAATAACAAACATACAAGATTCCCACTCCTAGAAAATAGGGACCCAATTAGAAAAGCAACTGCCAACTCAACTTGGGCACTCAAGATCTCCATTATTAAAATTTATGAGGATTTAATTGAATTTTAAAATTCTTTTAACTCCCCCAAAAATCCATTCCAAGATTTCTTTTTTAAAGCTCAAGTTCAACACTGCCACCTAGACTATCTCCACTCCAAAAAAATTAAAATAAAAGACCAATTATTTATTACAATTTTTGGCCCAATATTTTAATTTATTACTCCAAATAAATAATTATCAAACCTTAGGAAAATACAAAATTAAAATATTTAATTTTGTTTGATGTTGATTTCCTGTGCACCCGGATGCTCCTGCATCAAAATCAATTGCTTTGATCTCTTGCTTGTGACAGGAGTTTTGGTTGTAGAGATTTTTGGGAGCTATGGGGTTCACTATCAACTCCAACAATATTCTCTAATGCATAGATGCACAATGAATGTTGTTATCTTATTTCTTGATACTAATTGCTTGAACTTCTTTAGCCCTTTGACTGGTGCATAGCTTTGTTTCTCCACAAAGTTATACTTTACCTCGTATTCTTTAAGAGTCCTTGAAGTAAAAGCAATCAGTTGTTCACTTCTTCCGTCATCATCCTTTTGAGTAAGGGCGGTCACTATGCTATGGTCACCTCCAAAGACACATGATGAAATCCTTGAAAAGGTCCAAATTTCTTAGCATTGGAGTTGTTGCTCTAGCCTATTTGATTGCTTCAAAGGCTTCCCTTCTTTTTGGAGTCCATTTGATTTTTTTATTCTTTTTCCAGATGAGAGTGAGAGGTCTTACCAATCATGCAAAGTTGGAGATAAAACTACCCACAAAATTGATCTTTCCGAGAAAAGTTTGCAATGCCTTCTTGTTTACCAACAAAGACAACTCTAGAATAGCTTGTACTCTTTCTAGGTCAATAGATATTCATTCCTTTGATACAACGTGACCAAGGAGTTTTCCTTGAGGAACTCCAAAGATACACTTCTTTGAGTTAAGAGAAATTCTGAACTCCTAGCATCTTTGAAAAACTTGTTCAAGGTGCTCAAAGTGGTCTTCTTTTCTTTTAGAGAAAATTGTAAGCTCATCCAAATATTAGAATGATCTTGTTTATCAATTCTCTAAAGGCAATATTCATGGCTCTCTAAATGGTGGTGCCCACATTTGTAAGATTGAAAGGCGTTTTGGCAAATGTAAATGTTCCCATTTGGTGGTGAACGTTATTTTATGGTGATCTTCATTTACCCAAACCTAATTATACCCAAAGAAACCATTGAGAGAGACGTGGAAGAAAAAAAGAGGAGGGCAATTTTCCTTCAACAAGATAAAGGAAGTAGAGAGGATTGAGAAAATGATTTTTAATAAGGCTCAATATTGTCAGAACAGGGCAGGGGATTTTGGCATTACAAAAATACCCTATCTCTCCATAAATATTCCTAGAGAACATATTGTATAAGGGCAAAAGAATACAAAAAATTAACTAATAATGATTTACCATTAACAAATGGTAAACTTGTATATAGTGAATATTTAAAAAAAATCATAAACAATTAAACATGCACATATCAAACTAGGAAACTGATAAATTT
>VDFB02090218.1:0-21515 GCA_007258455.2 Sequoia sempervirens | reverse complement strand
AAAACCCTCCTACTCGAGGGAGAAAAACCCAGCAAAATGATCTCTTTATATATCAGATGAATAAAAGGGCAAATACAATACAAGGATCTGCACTTATATCTGGTGCAGATTTCATGAATACAATAAGTATTAATTCTTCTCCTTGATGCTGATCTACTGCTTAGGAAACTCAACCTGCCGCTGAAGCTTGAATTGGAGTGAAAGAATTGCTTGATTGATTGATGAAATGAGGAGACACCTTCTCCTATTTATACAAGCTAGGCAACCCTTCATCTAGAGCTGACCTTGAACAAGTAAATTTTCCTTTATAAAAATAAGGCTGACTTGCCTTGACAAGAATAATTAAGGAGAAAATATCTCCTGAAGCTACCAAACACTAACACTCCCTCTTAGCTAGGGAGGTATTTCCCAGATATCTACGTCATGGAGTCTCTCAACATGACGCACACAATGGCTACACCCATTTGTGGAAAACCACATCTCAGTCTCAAAGATGTACAAGAGTTCATCACAGAGTCTCTCAACATGATGTCGTCATGGAGTCTCTCAACATGACGTCCACCATGGCTACTCCCATGTGTGCAAGGAAACATATGTACAAGTGTTCATCACAAAGTCTCTCAATGTGATATCGTCATGGAGTCTCTCAACATGACGTCCACCTTGGCTACTCCCATGTGTGGAAAGAAACACAAGTACAAGGGTTCATCACGCAGTCTCTCAACGTGATTTCGTCATGGAGTCTCTCAACATGATGTCTCATCTCAGTTTCAGAGATGAACAAGGGCTTGCACCTCATATTTCTCCGTCTCAAAGAAATATACACTACAAGGGCTTCCACCTCATATTTCTCCGTCTCAGAGAAATATACACTACAAGGGCTTTCACCTCATATTTCTCTGTCTCAGAGAAATATACACTACAAGGGCTTTCACCTCATATTTCTTTGTCTCAAAGAAATATACACTACAAGGGCTTTCACCTCATATTTCTCTATCTCAGAGAAATATACATTACAACAAATCTTCATGATGATGTGACTCCCTCTAAAGCTCCAAGTACTTGCATCAACCTCTTGACCTCCTTGTCCAAGATTGCTTGCAATGCTTGCCTTAGAGGAATGGTTTCCAATGCACACCTCTAGCACTACTAACTTGCAAGAGTTTAGGACTGTCCTTCTCGACCTCATCCCGGATCACCCTATTCTGAATAGGTTTGCGGAGCTACCAATGTCAAATCCAAATTAACTGTCTTGTGCAATTTTGTTCTCTGCAGCTGAAGAGGTCCTCCAAGGACTTTAGCACCTGTCCTTGCAACACTGCAACCCACTGACACCTTCACTTCTTCTCAATAAGTTGCAGAACTCCCTCTTGATCCCTGCCTTAGAGATTGCAAAGAAATCCTCTGGAAGTGAACTCCCCTCCATTGACTGATCTCAGAACCTTAATCCTTTTCCTAGACATGCTCTCAATTCATGTCTTGAATTCTCGGAATTTGACTCCCTCTGAATGTTATTCCCTCCTCTTCGAAGAAATTGATCGCAATGACAATCTGTATAGGTTCTTCCTCTTCGAGAGATGTCTCCAATGAAGTTATGTGCCACCAACTCAGTCCCATGGCTACAAGCTATGTGTCCATGTTTGTTCATTTCTTTAGTCGACATGACTCCCTCACAGGATGCATCAAGCTCTTTTTCCCTTGAATTCCTTATGCAATCTCTCATCATCCTTTTGCTCCTCGATCCGTCCTAGAAGCATCTTAGAGAGATTAATAATAGTTCATAGAATCAGACTACCCTGAAGAGAAATTTACAGATGACTACATGAAGCATACATGATTCACTATTCCAATGTTATTGCATGAATTAACTACATAAAAATTCATGGTCATTATTCAAAGTACAAACATAAAAATACTTATCTCTTTATTACAAATATCCAATCAGTGATGCCTTCCAGATTTCGATCTCCATAACTTTCCCTCCGATGTAATATTCACACACAACCATAACTGAATGATAGTATACACTCAACAATCGTCACAACTCCATTCTTTAAAACATTGACTCCAATCTTGAAAAATCATCGAACACGACACCAAGCCAAAAATGCACACACACAACTCGTTTTACCATATTCAAAACAACACCTCCAATAAGCACTCCCCAACCTTATGAGACGAATCAGCTTAATTTCATAGTGTTGCGAGTGAAGTTGGGCTCCCAAGCAGTGGCGGATGGTGAACTAGCCAGTCTGTATCAGGATCAGATGTCTGATGTTGCCGGAGATTTGAAACTCTTCCGCGTGGAGTAGGGGCAGCGTGGTAGAGACTTACTCTCGACTATGAATGATGATCTTGACTTGTTCCAATGGATGGCGCGAGGTGGAGTGATGGTAATCACAGGCCGTTATCTGTCCGTGATTGTGAGTGACGCCGATGGTGGTGAAGTTGCGCACAGGATGTATGAGTGCTTGGGCCAAATCGCGTGTGCTCACGATAGCCTCAGAAACTCCCGAATAAGTGACGCGACTCCTTCCCATGATGGCAGGTGATGATGTCGTGATCTGTAGCTTGAAAATATCTCTTCATGTGATGATGGTCTGTGGCTATGGTAAATGATGCTTGATTTCCTTGCCAGTGGATATCCCGAACAATGCTTCCAGTCTCTGAAACTGTCAGCACTCTTCCAGACTCTGAGTGTGGGTATATACGAGGCCTGGAATGTCTTGGCCAAAGCTTAAGCTCGGCCAAAGTGCTAATCGCTCCTTGCCAATAAAATAATTTCACACGTCCTCCATATATAAACTGATAAACATAAAGAACAAATCACTAGTAGTCCCTTCTCAAGCCATTCAGCATCCTGAGACCAAGGAGTTACCTGCTCCACCTCAAACTATCACTAAATGAATATTATCCTTATTCATTATGAGAAGCAGTTTCATATAACCGATGTAATCATTAAATCATGCCATCGGCTTATGCACTCTGACCTTTCTGCAATTCACAACCTCTGCTGCTCAGTTTTCTATTCTTCATATCTGATCACACACCCTGCAATTTCGTGAGAGATTAAACTCATTTCATCTGCTTAGCCAAATCTGATCGGATTTCCCTTCTGAACCCACTCTGATACCATGTTAGTTTTAGGATCAGAAATGTAAGCAATAAAAAATGCAACACATAAGACAACGAACACCACATTTTACCCTGGGAAAACCCTCCTGCTTGAAGGAGAGAAACCCAGCAAAATGATCTCTTTATATATCAGATGAATAACAGGCCCTAGAAAGGGTGAATACAATACAAGGATCTGCACTTATATCTGGTAAAGAATTCATGAATACAATAAGTATTAATTCTTCTCCTTGATGCTGATCTGCTGCTTAGGAAACTCAACCTGCTGTTGAAGTTTGAATTGGAGTGAAAGAATTGCTTGATTGATTGATGAAATGAGGAGACACCTTCTCCTATTTATACAAGCTAGGCAACCCTTCATCTAGAGCCGACCTTGAACAAGTAAATTTTCCTTTATAAAAATAAGGCCAACCTGCCTTGACAAGAATAAATTAAGGAGAAAATATCTTCTGAAGCTACCAAACACTAACAGCTGATTTACTTTCACATTTCAGATTTGTGGTTGTTATAAGTCTGATATAAATCAGAAAATAACTCCTAAATCAGATAATCCATTCAAATTTTCTCAACATCATTCGCATTGCATTATATTACAAATGTGTCCAAACCCTGATGATTAAACAAATTGTAATTGCTTTATCTATACAAGGTAAATGGTGCTGGCAAACTGGGGTTTGAGATTCTAAGCAAGCATTCCATGCTAGTTAGAAATTCAGATTTACAAGTTTATGTTTTAAGGATGATATTAAGCCATTTTTTAAAGAATTTGACGGACAAAAAAACTACAAGACACATCCTTAAGAGCAAGTAATATCATTCTGTAAAATATTTGGACAAGTTCGACTTATGCTACTAGCAAACTGAAAGACCAATGTTAATTTGGTTCCATTGTTGAGTGAGTTCACCATTCCTTAGAAGTTAAATGAAGTTACATTCTATTAGCAATACCATGGCTTATACTCTGTGCTCAACATTCTGACCCTTAAGATTTCATCCTTATGGTTCTAGTGATTTTGTTTGGATTCGGTCCCTCTAATAATTAGGCCAAAGCAACTTAAGTTGTTTACTGTAAGCTTATCTGCAAGACCTGTTGTACTGTGAGCTACATAGTAAATGTATGCTATTTTATGGTTTACTTCAATCTGTTTTCAACACATGCATTTCAAGATTGTTGTTCTGAAACTCATCGGATTGCATCTTTTTCCTGATGAATGATATGCAGGAACTGAATATTTCAGAAGAGAAGGTGGAGTGCTCAGAATCATTGGTAGAGATGAGCCAAGGTCAATGGGAAGGTCACCTTCGTTCAGAGATATACTCTCCGGACATGCTTAATATCATTGACAAATACGAGCCTGACTTTTGTGCACCAGGTGGAGAGTCTCAGCGGCAAGTTGAGTACCGAATGGTTGAATTTTTAAACAGTAGAGTTTTGAGGAGGGCAGAATACGCAACCCTGAGAAACTCTGGACAATACAACAGGCAGTTTAAAGGTTCTGTAACTCAAAACTCAGTGCAGGTTCATCCCGTCGAAGATGGAGATGATACCGGTGTATCACAGTGGGAATTATTTAATCGACAAAAGCACCTAGGAAGAAGAAAGTCCGGTAAAAGCAGGCTGCAATATGTGACAACAGGAGACAATGAGAGTGCAATTGACTCTTCCAAGGAAGGCAGCAGTTGGAGGCAGTTACAAGAACAATGTAAGCAGCCAAATCCATGTGTAGGCATCTTTACACATGGCATGGCTATTAAGTGCCTTTTAAGGGGACTGCTTGGCTCTAATCCATTGATGACACATCGGCTTTGTATAGACAACACATCTATCACTGTCCTTTGGCATTCTTTTAAAACGGGATGGCAGATTCAGAGGGTTAATGATACTTCTCATTTAAGGCTTCTATAAGTTGCAGCTCTTTCAAAATGGCAAATTCATGTATCTTGATTTAAGTCACATTCAGGCGCTTGGTCACTGATAGATTTCATGTTTAATGCATATTCTCCAGGAAGTTACATCATGATGTTTCCTCAAATTGTATCATTTCTTCTTGAGAATCCAGAGACTGGACCTGACCTCCGCAAGCATTGGGGTCTACTTTAACTGAAGTGTTCAATTATTCAGAATGCTTCCCTAAGGATGAGAATAGCATTTGCAGGGCTTGAAATTTGCCTACATACTTAAATTCAAGCTACGGGAATGAGTTTCTATTTAAGCTATGGAACGCATTGTGATTTAAGCTACAGCAATGCATTCCAATTTAACCTGCAGATTCTTGATATATCTCTTACTTCTTTTTCTGTTTTTTGACCTGCCTTGAAGTTAGGTGGTGCATATTTATAGTATTTTTATATTATGTTTGCGTAGTCTTCATTTTTTGAGGAAATGGAGCATTTAAGTCTCCTAGATTTAAATGAAGTGGCAGCAGTTTTCTGGATACAGTTTTGACCTTTTGAATAAGTTTCTGCAAACCAGTATTTTAGTTTTGCTTCTCTGAAGATCTTTTCCCTTTTAAGTATTAGCAAAAATTGTGGAGATTGCATACTGATCAAAATGGGAAATGGCATCACAGAAGAATTACATTCACCCATTGAGTAAGAATTAATGATTTTTTTTTTGTTTTTCTGTGTTATTTCTTTATCAATCTTTGTTTTTTTGTGTCATTTACTCTCAATTGATTTGTTTTCTATTAATTTAATTGTATTGAAATTGAGAAACAATTGATTAAAATTGTTAAATATTGGATTAAATCATTTAGATCTTGTGTCCTTAGAGGAATTCAGTCCCTGCCTCTTCCATCAGTGGATTGTAATCTTCACTGGAATCCATTATTTTTCTTAAAATTTTGTTCCAGATTCTCCTTTATTAAGTTTCTTGAAGTAAATAACAAATATTAAATTAATCAGATTAACTCTGCTTTATGAACAGAATGCCACATCTACAACGCGGGCAAATTTTAAATCTAATATTAGCTCTTTATATCTTCCACCATGGACTCTTGCAGAGTGTTCCTCTTTTGCAAAGAGAAGAAAATTTACGAGGTTTCGTATTCAATTCGTCACCATTTTGTTTGATAAGCTAAAGAAATTTCCGCTTAACTGGAACAAGGGAGAACCTTGAACCTTGTATGCATAGAAAACAATTTAATGTCATGAATCTCCCTTAAAATAAATTAGAAAGCTTCTGTGCAATGGAAGAAAATGTAATGGGAATAGAATTACTTTGATGTCTGTAGCTGCTTACACCGTATCAATTGTTCCTCACTTGATAAATATGTGATTTCTAGTATTTTCGTATCGAAATGGTGAAATTTGCATATTCATGTCATTTACCATTCGATTTTGTGTTTATTTTGAGGAATGTCTCAATACAATTTTAAATTTTTGTGTTTATTTTGAGGAATGTCTCAATACAATTTTTTTTTAAAGATGAGTCCTTTGCTTTCATTATACACATTTCTATACACTCGCACCTTATCCTATTCATATGTCTGCACATTCCTATACATTTACTATAGTTTACTTATTATGTCCATGAACACATGTAGTTCTATATACACATTTCCACCTTAATTTGGTCCATTTTATGCTTAAGGTCAAGTTTGTAATTGTTAGGATGATAACAGCAAAAATCTTTTGGGGAAAAAATTGGCAAATCAAAAGTATAAGATATTTTGAAAAAAAAGGATTTAAAAAAATGTTCAAAAATTGTAGAACAAGAAACTATTTTTTTGAAATTGAAAGGCATTTTCATAACATAGAGATATAGAGAGTAAACTAAATAAAGAGTTTAACTAATGAATTGTAGAAAATATATTTTTGGTAGTTTATATTCATATTGCCGATTACATTGCATTGCACATCTTTCAAACTCAAAACATTACTTCACATTGCATAACTAATAACTAGATGCAGATAGATGACAAAATTTCAATTACAATATAGTTTTTTACAAAGTCAACCTAAGTAGTTATGCAATTACTTCACATTGCATAACTAATAACTAAGAGCAGTTGTCAATTGCATTTGCTTGTTATGGCATGCCATCACCATGAGACCACATTTCTTTGAGGCATTTTTTCAAAAAGTTCATTGCCTTATCTATGCTACCACACTTTTCATACATGTCTACCAAAGAATTTTATCAAATAGTTCACTGCTTTGCTACTATGGCTAAAAGCCTAAAACATGTGTTTTCGAACAATGGATGCTTGGAAAAAATCTATCAAAGCATAATTGTGACCAATAGTATAGACAAGGCAGTGAACTATTAGAAAAAATGCCTCAATAAAATGTGGTCTCATGGTGATGGAATGCCATGACAATCCAAAGCAAATTGCTTGACATTCCCCAAACCAAGACTAGAGATTACTTACCTCTTCTTGAACTTATCTTGACTCAACTAGACCAAACTAAGTCATGAGTGTGTGTATGCTTAATTAGACTCATTAAGGTTACTAAACCAAGTTCTTCTCTTAAGAGTGATACTCCCCCTCTCTTTTGGAAGTTCAAATTTGTTCTTGTATCCAACTTAGTGCATCACATTCATTCATCACATTATACATCAAGATTCATAAACAAAACACATTCATATATTAAAACATTTTAACTCAACAAGGTAACAGTAAATAGGTAATAACACAATGGGGTGTAACATATTCCCCCCCTTGTGAATCATCATCCCAGATGATTTTAAGTATCAAACATAAAATATAGACCATAAAACATAAACATAACAATATTGTTTCAGGAACTTTCAAAGTCTAGCAAAATATGAGGAAACTTTTGCTTCATCTCAGCATAGTCCTTCCAAGTGGTAGAATCTTCTGCATACTGATCCCACTGGACCTTGCATTGCAGAACCTCTCTATCACATAAGTGAAGTTTACGTGTTTCAAGCACTTTGAGAGGCTCGATTGTTACCACTCTAGGTCATGTATCAATAAAGCATCCATCAATAACATGGTTATCCCCTGACATGTACTTCTTAAGGTATGACACATGAAAGACATTATGCATCCTGGAAAGAGCTGGTGGTAAAACAATTCTATACGAAACAGGGTTCACTTCTTTGAGAACCTCAAAAGGACCTACGAAACGTGGAGCTAGTTTGGATGACTTTCCAAACTTTATGGAACTCTTTTGAGGTTTAACTCTTAACAAAACCTTATCCCCTACTGAAAAATATCTAGGTACCCACTCGAAATCAGCATAACTCTTTTGCCTATCATTAGCTTCCGCTAGCCTCCGCTTAATAACACCAACTTTCTCCTCCATTTCTAACAACATTTTTGGCCTAAGACTTATCCTATCCTCTAGTTTATTCCAACTTATAGGAGTTCAACACTTACTGCCATACAATGCTTCAAATAGAGCCATCTTGATCGTGAAATGATAAGTGTTGTTATAAGAAAATTTCATCAAAGGTAGGTAATCTTCCCACTTGCATTGTTGATCCATTCAATACATTCTTAGTAGATCTTCTAACACTTGGTTCACCCTTTCAATTTGTCCATCAGTTTCCGGATGATATGCTAAACTTATGTTCAATTGTATTCCAAGTGAAGGAAACATGGTTTGCCAAAACCTAGATGTCACACGAGCATCCCTATCAGAAATAATCTTCTCAGGAACCCATGTATCCTAGATACCTCTTGAATAAACTTTCGAGCTATAACAGGAGCTCCATCAGTTAGATTCCTTGGAATAAAATGAGTCACCTTTGTAAGCTTATTCACCACTACTAGAATGGCATTGTGCTTATTCCTTGACATTGGAAGACCTTGCACGAAATCCATGCTAATGACTTGCCATTTACTTTCAGGAACTTCATTAGGATACAAAAGACTTGTAGGGTGATGATGCTTCACCTTCACTCTTTGACATTCTGAGCAACTTGCTACATATCTTGTAGCATCCCCTTTCATCCCTTTCTAAAAATACAATGGTTTGACATCAACCAACAACTTGGTTACTCCAGGATGTCCAGAATATGGTGCAGTATGAACTTCTTTCCACACTAAATTCCTTAATTCCTCAGAGTTAGGTACATAGATTATTTTCTTAAACCTTAATAAACCATCAGGTTCAAAGTGAAATCCTTCATACCTTGGGTCTTGCAGATTATCCAAGAGTGTTTGCTTGACTTGCTTGTAATACTCGTCACCCTTGGACTTTTGCAACAAATGACCATTGAAATCAGTTTGAATTGATATCATCGAAGAGATATTCCTCCTATGACTTAGGGCATCGACAACCCAATTATCCTTCCCTTTGATAGTCATGCATTTAGATTAGGTTGGGTGAATAAATATTTCAAACCATGATGGTTAGCCTTCAGCTCAAAAGGCTTTCCCAATAGATAGTGTGTCCACATCTGTAATGCATGAACAACTGTAGCTAATTCCAAATCATGCAAAGCATAATTTTGCTCATAAGGCTTCAACTTCCTTGGCTCATATGCTATGACTCACCCATCCTACATCAATACTCCACCCAAGCTTTCTCTTGAAGCATTTGCAATGGCAATAAAATTACCATCTGGATTAGGTACCTTCAATATCAGGGCCATGGTCAACTTCTCCTTGAGTTGGTCAAATGTTGCTTGACATTTCTCAAACCATTCAAACTTCTTCCCTTTTCTCTACAAGGAGGTAATAGGAAAAGCTATTCTGGAAAAGTTTGTAACAAACTTCTGATAGTAACCAGCTAGACCTATAAAATTTCTAACTTCCAACACATTCTTAGGAACTGGCCAATCAAGCACTACTTCTATTTTTGTTGGGTTGATTGCAATTCCATTCGTTGAAATCACGACCTAGATACTATACTTCTTTCTGAAAGAAGGTACACTTAGAGAGTTTCCCATACAATTTATTCTCTCTTAATCGCTGGAGAACAATCTCTAGATGTTGTAGATGTTCCTCTTCATTCTTGGAGTAGATAAGAATATCATCTAAGAAGACCAACACAAACTTATCCAAGCAAAACAAAAACTTATCCAAGCAGTCCCTAAATACATTATTCATTAGGTTCATGAATGTTGCAGGTGCATTAGTTAGTCCAAATGGTAGGACTGTCAACTCATAATGACCATACCTAGTCTTAAAAGATGTTTTGAAAATGTTTTCATCCATGATCCTTAGTTGATGGTAACTTGATTGTAGATCGATTTTCAAAAACATTGTTGCTCCTCGCATCTAATTGAAGAGATCATCAATACGTGGTAACAAATACTTATGCTTTGTCGTTGCCTTGTAATGATACCTTGTTTCCTAGATCATCTAAACATTCAACTATTTTTGCATGAAAATATACTTTGACCCTATATTTCCATAGCCAATTCATCCCTAAAATGACACCATAGGAACCTAAGGGAGCTACATACAAATTCACTTTCGTAGAGAAACTTGAAAGTTTAACCCTTGTTTTGAATAGGCATTGATCTACCTTAGCTCTTGTCTGGTTTGCATATTCAACAATCCAAAACTTTTCCATGTAGCCTTCTTTTCTAGAAATTTTAGTAGCTATAATAAGAGAAACAAAATTTTTTGTAGCGCCAATATCTTTTAAAATTGAGATGGGTGTACTAAACAAAGTACTTGGTATCTCCATTAGAGTAATCTGGTACTCTGCTTGATGATTGTCTAACACCACATGAATCCTTTGTTGGAACATTGCTCATTGAGGAGGTAGAGGGTTCCCATGTGGTTATGTTCCCAGTGGTTTGTTGGAACACCGATTTGCAAAGTGATCCTCACCACAAGTAAAACATCTCTTCAATAGACCTTTTATTGTTGCAGGCCTTTTAGAACTTTCTTCATTCATACTAGCATTGTTGTTGATGTTGTTGTTCCCCCTATGATCCCTTCTTGATTCATTTTGCACATTATGAAATCCTTTGTCCCCCTTCCTTTGAAATTCTTGCCCTTCACTAGGCCTCTTTGGTGTTGGATTGGCTTGAGACAAATTAAAATTCCTCTGATTCTTTTCACAATAATTCGAGATAGATTTAAGCCTTTGCTCTTGCTTAATGGCTTTCTCGTACACTAGGTCCATGATAGCAAGATCGTGCATGTCTACCTCTCCACCGATTTGGGCATTGAAACCCATGATGAACTTCCTTATGTGAAATCACTTGTCCTTTTGGTACATGGGTACGTACCTTAGGAGACAAGTGAATTTCTCCTAGTATTCAAACGCAACCGAGGAATCTCCTTGGATCAAGTTTTGAAAGTTGGTAAGCTTTTGATCATAGAATAATTGAGGTAGCCACCACTTCTAGAATATTTCCACAAATTCACTCCAAGTAAGATTCAAGGAAACTTAGCCCAACCTCCATCTTTTTATTCAGTTGGATGCTTCTCTAGCCAATTGGAAGGCTCCCAAAACGAATTTAGTTACCTCAAAGTAATTCTTGATTTCAAAATACTTTTACATCTTTGTAAGCCATGCTTCAACCACATCCCCAATGGTGCTACCTTCAAACTTTAGAGGGGTGATCTTCCTTATATCTCGAGATAGCTCACTTGCAAGTCACTTCTTTTTACCTCCCTCTAACCTAGATTGAGATTCATCATCCTCAGGCTCACTTGATTAAGTATGATCATGAGAATTTTCCCCTTCATCATTGTTAGGAACTTCTTGTTCCTCCCTTTCTTTTTCTCTTACCTCATGCTTGAGAATTCCAATTCGTTCTCTTGCCTCATCCATCATGGCTAAAATGTGATCCAATTTGGCCTCAACATTTTTTGCACCTTGGTCTACTTCTTGGCTTCCCCCAAGGTTAGTTCTAGTTCTAACCAATTTTCACAAGAAAAGTTATACCTGGAGGTTTCATTTTTAATTAGATCCTAAGAAGATTTGCATAACACTCAAAACATTTCATGAAGATCAAACATTCATACATACAAAATTTGAAAGAAGATCTTATACACATATTTTCCAAAACATGATTTTTATTTAAATCAATAGGATTTCAATATCCTTGCATTTACATGGAATGAATATTCAAATAGTCTAGGGGAGAGTATCCCTTAGATTCAGTCTCTGATACATAACTAAGTGGGGTATACCCTTTAGATTTTTGTTCACATACATTGTCAAAAAAAAAAAAATCCTTCAAACCTATCCTCTGATACATAGTTTCGGGGAATATATCCTCTGATTCACCACTAGAGGTTAATACAATAACTTCAGAGATGGGAAGAACACAAGGGTCCCTAAAGATCATGGCAAGACTAACACTGCATTCCAAGGGCATATCCCTGGAGAGTGATAAATGTATGCAAAAATGGTCACATTATAATAAGTCTGGTAATTAATTAAATACAAGTATTTAATTAATCTCCTAAAGTCATCTACATATAAATAAATTTAATTATTTATTTATATTGTTCATTCTTATAATTCTTCTATCTTAATTAAATAAATACCGTTATTTAATTAAGTATCATCTCCACATTCCTCTTAATTAAATTAAATAATTATGATTATTTATTTTAATTATCATATTATTCTAAGTTTGAATATTTATATTCAAAATGGAATATTCCTCCTCTTCATCTCATAGTTAAATTAAATATTTTAAATATTTAATTTAATGCCTTCTAAATCCATCTCTCTCACATAATTAAATATTACTTATTTAATTATGCGGCCTTCTAATCTCATCTTCACACATAATTAAATATTGCTTATTTAATTATGCGATTTCTAATCCATCTTCACATATAATTAAGTAAGTTTATTTATTTAATTATGAATTTCATTTAACTCATCCTTCAAAACGACAACCTTCCTTTAGATCTGAATGAAAAAAATTGAAAAAAGAGGAAACCTTCTATCTCCCTCTCAACTTTCGAAAATCCTATACCGTTCATCTTACCAGACTGAATCTCAACCGTTGATCATTGCCAACTAAGCTTTTGCCTTCGAAAATCTATAAATCTAACCTTTCACAAGCCATTTGGATCGAATCTTCATCTAGCATCCTCATTCTGTCAAAATCTATCTTCGATCTTCCCTCAATTTCCATCTATCATCTTCATTACATCGTTATGCTGCTGAAGTGAACAACCAACATTCCTCCATTATCAACCTTCAAGATCTTGCATTCTTAGTGTATTATGCATTTACTTTTAAATCTCGTTCTTTAGTAGTCATTTTGTGGAGCTTAGCATACAAATCGGAGAGATTTGGCAAAAATACTGGAGATAGAGGACAATGGGACGTCTTCAAAGGAGCTGCTGCATTGAGAGTTTGCTTTACTTTGTTTAATCAGTTTTCCTTTGATTTAAAGTTTCATTGGTGTGCTTGAATAGTATTTATTTCATTTTAATACGCACATATTTTCAATCACACATTTTGGTCAAACAATCATCCATCATAATCATATCATAATCACACAAAATCAAAATCAGATTCATATCTATCAATAACCTCTATTAGTAACCTATATCAATGAACTATATCAGACCCATATCAGACTCGTATCAATACATCAAATCAATGACCCATATCACACATCAGTCCTATCACTCAAATCACATTTATCAAGCTGGATATCATATCACATCTATCCTATCATCAATTACTATTTGTTTTCTATCGCAGGAAGCAAATTTATCAGAAGTCATATCCGTTCAATCTACTCTTTGTTTTCTAGCCTAGGAAGAAAAGTTATCAATCAATCATTCAATTTTCCTGTCATCTTTATCCATATCAGCATGGTGACATGACAATTTACCTATCTATTGACTAAAGAAGCAATACAAAATCATCATTTTTATCACAACAGTCATTCGGGCTATTTACTAGATGGCCATTCTTTTTACGAAATGCGCGTTTTCCCATATGCGCCGTAGTTTTTACTATATGCGCTAAAACAGTCACCGTATGCGTGTTTTCTCGTATGCGCCACTTCATTGACCGTATGCGCCATTGTTTTCGCTAGATGCGCGCTTTCCCATATGCGCGTCTGTTTTCCCTAAATGCGCTCTATCCCTAAATTTTTGAATCTACCCTATATGCGCGCTAGTTTCTACGGGATGCACTAAACTGGTTTTTTGACAAAATTTAAAAGCTATACCCTATGCGCGTTTGTTTCTACCGTATGCGCCCCTATTTTTTTCAAAAGCGCCTAAAGAATGCTATATGCGCGCAAACGTAAAACCCTAAACTAAATCCGCGGTAAACATGAAAATTTTCGAAAGCACAGTTAGATCAACTCACCGGTGGTTCGTACACTGCTGGCCTCTGGTATCGGCGCGATCTCTCGAATCGATGGCGATGATATGGAATCTCCATCTCGCAATGTCGCTTTCAGAGCTATAGTTTCACCACAGTCAAAAGTGCAAATGACTTGTCTCTTTCAACCTTTTTACCTTTTAAAGGTCAACCAAGGGTAAAATGTGACTTCATTTTCAAAATGGACATTTATTTTTCTGTCGTGAGCTAAACCACCTCACCTCTCCTCCGTGATTTACCTCCCGAGGGGGCATCATCAGCAAGAACATCGAAAGTACATCAGGGGCAAAAATCTTATTTTTCTTTGAAGCAATGTGTTTTACACATCACTTCAAAAGGGGCAAAATGTATATGTCTAAAAATGGTCATGATTAAGTTTGTTAATTAATTAAATATGATTTATTTAATTAATTCCTCTAATGTCCTCTACATATAAATAAATTTAATTATTTATTTATATCGTTCATCTTCCAAATTCTTCTACCTTAAATTAAATAAATAATTTTATTTAATTACTAACATTTCTATCCTTCGCTTAATTAAATTAAATAAATTTGTATAATTTATTTATATTTAATTATCATCCTATTCTAAAGTTTAAATATTTTGAATATTTAAATAATAGAATATTCTCCATCCCATTTTCGAATTTCAAAATATTAAATATGTTATTTAATATTTTCCTCCTCACTTTAATTTCATTTTAAACATAATTAAATATGAATTATTTAATTATGTGGGTTTCCATTTCCATCTTCACTCTTAAATTAAATAAATTTAATTTATTTAATTCTAACTCATTTTTAACTCACCTTCCCAAAATTCTAACTCATGCTAACTCGTCCTTCTAAATTCGTATCTTATCTTTCGAAATGGAAGTTTTCCTTCGAAACTCAATGACGACATTCGAAGAGAAGGGAAACCTTCCATTCCTCTTCTCCACTTTCAAAAATCTCCCACCGTTCGTTCGAAACAGGCTTAATCCGGACCGTCGATCGATTCAGCCAATCAAATCCATTCGAAAACTCTATAAAAACCCATGCAAATCCAAGCTTTGGTTAATCATCCATAATCACCCACATTCACACGCATATGCATACTCACGTTCAGGCAATCAACTTTATACATTCACATCATTTTCAGCATCACATTCTCACTTTCATGTTAGCATAGATTTGCATTTTCGCATGTTATGCATTTTAAATCTCGTTCTTCATGCTGTCATTTTGTTGAGCTCTACCTGCTGATCTGAGAGCCATTTCGAAGCAACAAAATGGTGAAGATAGAGGAGGATAAAACGATTTCGAAAGGCTGTTGTTACGGTTTGCACATTTTGTTTTCTTTCTTTCAGCTTTTCGATTTAATGTTTTATTAACATGTGTTTGAATTTCATTTAAAATTTGATCCATTTTCTCACACACACAATAAAGATTTTGACTTTTCCGAAGAGAGAAGAGGTGCAAAGTTGGCAGCCTCTCGCATCCTTCTTCACTCTTGACTAACATGAGATAAGACATGACTAAAAGTTTCAGTGTCACTCAGCCAAATAACATTGTCGTAATTGGCCCCCTCTATGGTTTGAACAATGGATTCCCTTTCTTTCTTGGCCTTTAGGTAGTGCTCACTACCAATTAGTAACTTCCTTGTAGTCATTTTGAGACGCACCATCCTAGCATAAGAATTCCAAACATTAAACTTGTATAATGTTGGATGAAAGCATAGCGAGCACATAAGTTCCAAAACTAAACCCGGTAACTCTAATACCACGTGTAACATGCCCATTGTTTTACCGATTGATTTTACTATGTTTTACCCACATGTGAATAGTTTATGATACTAACACTTAGTCTATAAATTTTTTATTTTCTAAATGAATAACAAAATGCACATTTGATACAAACTCATTTCAACTTTCTCATTACATTACAAAGAGATATTACTAAATTTCAAGTAACAAATCTATATTACATAATTTCATGATAATGTTTTCCATTTGCAATTTTCTCAATAGAAATAGAGATTCATGATTACATACATAGCTTTCCACAAGCTTAATAAAATAGAGATACAAATAGTCCAGATGTTCTTGTTGGCATACATCCTCAAATATTGGTCGCCAGCTACATAAGGGTGAACATCACTCAAGTGCTTTTTTGCTAACCACAAACTAATTGCAATCCCCTGCACGTCTACCTAACTAATAAGATGGACCTACCCTTCAACGAAGAGATTGGATTGGTAACTTCATAATACTATCCTTCCTGAGCATGGTGTTGTGTCCTACAAATCTAGAGCTACCATACATTGGATACAACCTACATGTATGGCATTGCCTGGCTAGTTTGCATCACTGGATCACAATGAACTGACAATGTAAACAATGGCTACTTATTCTACTTTGGCCAAAGAATTCAACATCCAATACTTCAAGTGCAGGTTGTATTTTCACCCACCCTTAGCTTGATTTGATAATTGACCATTCATACTCTAACATACATTCCTATAAAAGTATTTCAAATCAACATCTCATAATTCCCAACTTATACAATATCTATATAATCTTAACTAAGTATAGTTCCTAATAACAATGTATCCACTCAAAACTCATTACGTATAATATATAGGTATATCCCAATTAAGGGGTTTCACCAAATCTAGACTCTTTCAAGAACCATACAAGCTTATCCAAAGTAAGAAAATAACCCAAGTTCATAAAACAACATATCATGCATTTAAAAGTCATCATTTCTCAAACAAAAACAATCTCAAACAATTAACATTAAACATAAAGAATAGAGTGATAGAAATCAGCATGCTTGGAAATATAGCCCAACCGACAATATTGGTTTCCAAGCTCAACCTCCACAAATCTGCTTGCTTCTCTTTCAAGACTCAGCCTATCACTAATCTCTAGCCTCTCACAAACAAACTCTCAACAATTGCAAATGCACAAAACATCCTTCTCACAAACAAACTCCCAACAATTGCAAATGCTCAAACAAAACCCTTCTTCTCACAAAAGCTCTCTAAAATATGCTTGCACAAAAACTACAATAAAAAAATGTATGAAGAAATCGGATTGGAAAAGAGTATCCAAAGATAGAGAGAATTCCCCTATTTATACAAAAATATAAGCATCTTAATGCTACAATTAAGCTTCTAAATCTACCACTTTCCTATTCAAATGCATTGACTAAGCTCAAGAAGAGAGTTGTGGTTACTAAAAACTCTAACTTGCAAAGACATACACAGTCCAGCTTCATAGTTAAGAATGAGTTGCTTATATCTTGTTGACAACAAAGACTAAACTTGGAAAATGCAACTTATAGGTTTCCTTATTGAAATCTATGTTGACTACCTCAATCAGCTTGTTCTAAAGACCATGTCTCAAGCTATGTGTTGGTTTCAAAGCACAACAAAAGACTTTCCTTCTATTCATTCTTTCCAAATATGGCGCCACATTTCATATTCATGTGCCCTTTATTCTGGTGCGATATGACAAAGTCAACACGTTATGAAACTATCAACTCTTTGCATATGATTTGATTTACTTTACTCTATGTGTTGTTTAAATGTATTAAGACTTAGCCTTACATGCACTATATGCGTGCAAGCTTAAGTTTAACCAATTCATATTTCATGGCAACACTTTACTTATGCGTTAAAATCTATTTCAATATACTTTTGAATACTTAACAATATATATATATATCCAATTGATACTCCCATATGTATGATATATTCGTACACGGATATACATAAGTATGTCTATCTAGGTATACACATGCATGCATATGTATGAGTTTATCAGAGGCATATACATATATACACATATTCATTCTATGTATACACCCTATCAATTAATACAAAAGCATGAATACACGAAAGAGAACTTATACTTGTCACAAAGATTCAATCACATATCCCCAAACAAGAATATTCAAATACTAACCACAAACCAATACAAAAAACTCCCCAAACCAAGACTAGAGATTACTTATCCCTTCCTAAACTTACTGTGACTCAACTAGACCAAACTAAGTCATGAGTGTGTATATGCTCAATTAGGTTTATTAAAGGTTATCATACCAAGTTCTTCTCCCAAGTGATACTCTCCCTCTCTTCTGAAGGTTCAAATATGTTCATGTATCCAACTTAGTGCATCAAAACAATAGGTATCCGATAATAATACATTCATATGCATCATATATATATATATATATATATATATATATATATATATTCATCTTCTAAACATTCAAGATATCTTATTGAATTAAACATTCATTCATCACATTATACATCAAGATTCATTTACAAAACACAATCATATATTAATTTTTTTTAATTCAACAAGGTAACAGTAAATAGGTAATAACAAAATGGGGTGTAACACGTTCTTATAGCTAAAATAGGCCTTATAAAGCAAGTCCCCTCAAGGTGGTAAGGGTCCGACTAGAGCAGGCCAAAAATGGTCTAGGGAAAAGCCCCCATGCAACATGAGTGGTTTATATCTAGTGTCTTGGATAGTATACACCATGCCATCATGAGGAAACTTCAAATAATTGTGGACAACTAAGGCAACTACATTCATGGAGATCAACCATTGAATGCCTAGTCTAACCCTGAATAGGTTAGATTCAGGTATCACAACAAATGGGACTTCAAGAGACTTAGGCCAAACAAGGACTGACAAAGAGATAGATCCAATAAGCCAGATAGAAAGACCATCATGAGTACGGAGTGTGGTTTGCGACTCCTAATAATTTTCCTTGTGTAGAATATATATGAAAAGGGTCTCTTCTATGATGACATTGACCCAACTAGTAGGGTCAACCATAATGCCAGTCATGACATTATCATTGACTCGAGCTGGTATGTATAACAAAGAAGGTTCACTATTGAGAGGCAAGTCACATGGTGTGAATGTTATGTCGAGTATCTTATCCACATGACCTAAAGGAGGAACATGAGTGAACGAAACCATATTCACATATTTAGATGGGCTAGGATCACCAAATGAAGAAGCATACGTTATCAAATTAACAGAATGGGGAGGCAAAGGATCTATGTATATTTGCAGCTGGTTGTTAGGCTTGACAATAGATTTATTCAAATTTTGTTTCTTACCATTGAGTTGAATGGTACGATTGTCTATGTGATCTTGGATGACATGCCTAAGATGCACACATTATTTAGTATCATTACTGGACACTCGGTGGTATTCATAAAATTTTTGTTTGATAAAATTTTTGTGCATCATACCAATTAGGATAGGGCTCGAACAATGGTCTTATTTTTAGGAGGGGAATTAAACCATCTTTTAACAATTTTTTAAGAACATTCGTGAACGACTCAAATAGCTTTATGGAGATTCTATACATCTTGCAGAGTTCTTTTAAGTAGGAACAAATACCATGTTCGCTACCACTTTATTCTTTTTTGATTCCTTAGAAACAAGCACAACTAACTAATTATTCAGATGAGAGGACGAGGAGGAATCCCTGTACTACATCACTGTCTGTTGATATTCACATAGTACAACACACTAATGAGAAAATTAAGGGTACTTCATCAGGAGGAATTTGTCTCTCAATATTGATGAATTTTTTTTTATGAACACACATTGTACTTCGTAAATTGGTAGGGCGTAGGAGATTTGGGAGAATAGGGATTGGTATCGGGCTAAAAAATCAATTAATTTTTCATGGGTTCCCTACTTGCACTAGATGAGATCAATGAAGGTAATCTTTGGTCTTATGTTTTCCTGAAGTTGTTGTAATAACTGATTTACCAATTGGTTGAAAGAAAAGATGGAATTGTTAGGTAGCAAGCAAAACCATTCCAATGCAACATTCTTGAGGGATTTTAGGAATATCTTTACTAATAGGGCATCTTGATAAAGGAAATCGATACACATGGTAGTAAAGGAGGAGACATGGATTTGCAGGTCCCCTCTGCCACTGTACTTATCAAACTTAAAAATTTCTACACCTTGGGGTATAGGAACATTCAAGACAATGAGTGCTAGAGGACTGCAATGATAATACAATTTAATATAGATTGAGAGGTGGAGCTAGTTAGATTGGCCAACTACAATTACATTTGTCCCATTTTTTGTAATAAAGCATTAAGGACGAGATCAGTTGACAAGGTATGAATAGTTGAGGTACCATAGGTGGTCGGAATTTGGGTTCTAGATGTAGGGATTTCAAATACTAAAGGGAGTCGATTCACTTTAATCCTATGAACTTCTATGGACACGGTGTTGGTATTATCAACAACAAAAATAGAGGGAACAGAAGGACCCATGTCTACCATATATGCATGAACACTCCTAACAATAGAACATACAACTAGTGGCCAACAATTTTGGATTGGATGTCTTGACGGTTTCCCAAGATAGAAGTGTACAAGGGGACATGGGTACCCACTATATTAAAGATCCCTCAGAGCAACTCTAAACCTCTATGATTTAAAATAAGTAGATTTATCAGATCGTTAAGAATAAGAGTAGCTTGAGTGTGTGTGTTTTCTTGGATCTACTTAATGTGAACCCTAAGAAAGATTCATAGCCTAAGGGAGAAGAAGAGATAGGAGTGGTTGGTGGAGATTGCGCTTGAACTTCAACTGATGGATAAGTGAAATAAAGAGGAGGTGAAAAACTAGATGAGAGTCCTATAGTGAATTCCTCAAAATTAGGACCTTGGTGAGGAGGACTGAATTGTCTTCTAGAACCCATATCTATATGCCAGTAACTTTTCCTAACTACGTGTCCAGAGGTAGTGGTGTTATGCCTTCCATAACCACCCCATTTTAAACTTGTTTAAAATAGGTCCCCCTCTTTTCTATTCTGTTTCCTTTGGCCTTATGTTTTCTGCCTTTGGCGTTTTTTTGTTTTGTTATGGCGGACACGGGACACAAAACGAAACTGAACTTCAGAACTTTTTCTAAGTTCCAGTTTTGTTTTTGTTCTGGTCCCAGTTCCGCTGGTTTCCTTTGTTTTATTTGTTTATCATCCTTTGTTCTGGAAAACGTGGGATGCAGAATGAAACTAAACTTCAAAACTTTTTCTAAGCTCCAAAGTTCTTCCGGTTCTGGTTCCACCAATTTTCTGCGTTTGTTTCCTTGTTGTT
>VDFB02090217.1:0-22265 GCA_007258455.2 Sequoia sempervirens | reverse complement strand
TCAAAAATAGAATCTACGAAACAATTTGTTTTGGGAAAATTCAAATATGGGTTTTATAGAGAATGTCATTCTGAGTACACCCAAATCTTCATTGTTTCAAAAAACTTATTTTTGACTAACTTGCAAGAACCACTCAAAAATAGAATCTATGAAACAATTTTTTTTGGGAAAATCAAAAATTTCGGTTTTATAGATGCTCGTGTGCTGAAGAGACCCAAATCATCCATTTTTTGAAAAAATAAGTTTTTCTTGAAAAAGATAGATTTTTTTGAGAAGTAGAAGTAGTAGGTAACAAAGGCAATTTTTTTGAATCTTTCTATGAAAAATCCTATACACGTGTATAAAACCAATATTTTCGATTTTCTCAAAAAAAAATTGTTGAGTTAAGACCCCACATAGTAAAATGCTTGTGTTTGACTTTTCGTGGGCCATCGATCAACTGTGCTAACTATGATTGTGGATTACACTGTAGTTTTCCAATTTGTACACGTATTTTCTATCGCCTTTTACGAACCTTCATTTTTCGTTGACTTATAACTGCACTTAGGAAACTGCTCGTGTTTGTGTTTTCGTGCACCATTCATCAACTTTGGTGACTATGATTGTGAAGTGGTCGTGCACCATCTATCACCTTTCGTGAACCTTCATTTTTTCTTGAGTTATAGCCTTATGTAGGAAACCGCTCAAGTTTGAATTTTTTGTAAGCCATCGATCAAATTTGGTGACTATGCTTGTGGATTACATTGTAGTTGTGCATTCTATATGTTTATTTTTTATTTCCTTTCATGAACCTTCATATTTTATTGAGATATAGCCGCATTTAGGAAACTACTCATGCTTGAGTTTTTGAGGGCCATCGATAAACTTTGGTAACTGCGATTGTGGATTGTACTATAGTTGTGCATTTTGTACACATATTTTTAATCAAATTTCATGCACCTTCATTTTTCGTTGAGTTATAATTTAGGATAACGCTTGTGTTTGAGTTTTCATAGGCTATCGATGAACTTTAGTGACTACGATTGTGGATTACACTATAGTTGTGCATTCTATACGTGTATTTTCTATCGCCTTTCGTGAACCTTCATTTTTTGTTAAGTTATAGCTTCACTTAGGAAACTGCTTGTGTTTGAGTTTTTGTGGGCCATTGATCAACTTCCGTGACTGCAATTGTGCATTACACTGTAGTTTTCCATTTTGTATGTGTACTTTCTGTAGCCTTTTCTGAACCTCCATTTTTTGTTGAGTTATAGTCTTATTTAAGAAACTGCTCGTCTTTGAGTTTTTGTGGGCCATCAATCAACTTTGGTGACTACAATTGTGGATTGCACTGTAGTTATCCATTCTGTACATGTATTTTTTAGATGCAGCTATAACTCAACCAAAAAAGAAGGTTCGTAAAAGGCAATAGAAAATATGTGTACAAAATGGACAACTACATAGCAATCCTCAATTGTAGTCATCAAAGTTCACCGATGGCCCACAAAATCTCAAACACGAGTATTTTCTGAAATGCGGCTATAACTCAACAAAAAATGAACGTTCGCGAAAGGCAATAGAAAATACACGTATAGAATGCTTCTATAGTGTAATCCACAAGCGTAGTCACCAAAGTTGATCGTTGGCCCATGAAAAATCAACTATGAGCGGTTTCCTAAATGCCGGTATAACTCAACAAAAAAAGAAGGTTTCGTGAAAAGTGATAGAAAATATGTATATAGAATGCAAAATTATGGTGTAATCTAAAAGCATAGTCACCAAAGTTGATCAATGGCCGATAAAAACTCAAACACGAGCTATTTTCCAAATGCAGCTATAACTCAATAAAAAATGAAGCTTTACGAAAGGCGACAGAAAATACGTGTATAGAATGCACAACTACAATCTAATCAACAATTGTAGTAACCAAAATTGATTGATAACACACAAAAACTCAAACACGAGCTTTTTCCTAAATTATAACTTAACAAAAAATGAAGTTTCGTGAAAAGTTGAGCACACGAGCACCTATAAAACCCATATTTCAATTTTCCCAAAAAAATTGTTTGGTGGATTCTATTTTTGACGGGTTCTTGCATTTTGGAGAAAAACTAGTTTTTCAAGAAAAGGAATATATGGATTTACTTAGAATAACTTATTTTTTCAAAAACTGGATGATCTAGGTATCTTGAACACATGAGTACCTATAATACCCATATTTTTTATTTTTCCTAAAAAATTGTTTCGAAGATTCTATTTTTGAGGGGTTTTTGCATGTTGGTGAAATATTAGTTTTTCAAAAAAAAAGAAAATCTGGGTTTACTCAAAACGACATTCTCTACAAAACCCATTTCTTAGATTTTTCATAAAAAGATGCAAAAAACTTGCCTTTGTTACCTCTATTGCTTCCATTTTTCAAAAAAATCTATCTTTTTCAAAAAGAAATAATTTTAAAAAATAGATGATCTGGGTCTCTTTAGCAGACAAGGACCTATAAAACCCATATATTTTATTTTCCCAAAAGTATATGTTTCGTAGATTCTATTTTTGAGGGGTTCTTGAATTTTGGTGAAAAATTAGTTTTTCAAAAAAAGGACGATTTAGGTGTACTGAGAACGACATTCTCTAAAAAACCTAGTTCTCATATTTTTCATAATAAAATTCAAAACATTTGGCTCAGTTACCTCTACTACTTTTACTTTTAAAAACATCTATCTTTTTCAAAAACAACTTATTTTTTCAAAAAATGAATGATCTGGGTCTCTTTAGCACACGAGCACCTATAAAACCCATATTTTTGATTTTCCAAAAAAACATTGTTTCGTAGATTCTATTTTTGAGGGGTTCTTGCATGTTGGTGAAAATGGGGCTATAACTCAACAAAAAATGGGCAACTACAGTGCAATCCACAATTGTAATCACTAAAGTTGATTGATGGCCCACGAAAAATGAAACTTGAGTTGTTTCCTAAATACAACTATAACTCAATTAAAAATAAAGGTTCACAAAAGGCGATAGAAAATACGCGTACATAATAGACACCTACAATGCAATCCACATTCGTAGTCACCAAAGTTGATTGATGGTTCACAAAAACTCAAACACAAGTGGTTTCCTAAATGCAGCCATAACTTCACAAAAAATGACGGTTCACGAAAGGCGATCGAAAATACGTGTATAGATTGCACAACTATAGTGTAATCCACAAGCGTAGTCACCAAAGTTGATCGATGACCTATGAAAACTCAAACTCGAGTGGTTTCAAAAATGCGGCTATAACTTAACAAAAAATGAAGGTTTCTGAAAAGCGATCAAAAATATGCCTACAGAATGTAGCACTATAATGCAATACACAATCGTAGTCACCAAAGTTGATCGATGGCCCACAAAAACTCAAACCCGAGTAGTTTCTAAATGAGCCTATAACTCAACAAAAAATGAAGGTTTCCAAAAGGCGATAGAAAAGGCATGTATAGAATAGAAAACTATAGTGCAATCTAAAATCTTAGCCACCAAAGTTGATCGATGGCCCATGAAAACTCAAACACGAGCGTTTTCCTAAATGAGGCTATAACTCAACAAAAAATGAAGGTTTGTGAAAGGCGATTAAAAATATGTGATTACAATGAAGGTTTTTGAAAGGCGATAGAAAATGCACATATAGAATGGACAACTATATTGCAATCCATAATTGTAGCCACCAAAGTTAATCGATCGCCCACGAAAATTCAAACACGAGCAGTTTCCTAATTGCAGCTATAACTCAAAGATAAATGAAGGTTTGCGAAAGGTGATAGAAAATACATTTATATAATACAACCATAAAGGTAACGCATAACTGCGAAATATCAGTTGATCAATGTACCCGGTAAAACAAACATGACCAGCCTGTACCGAGGCTATAACCCTAAATAACAACAAATGTTCGGTGAAAAAGAGATTGTACCGCGAGAATGCACAACTATGAAAACAATGCCGCGTTGATTAATGGTCTACAAAAAACACAAACCTATAAGGTTTCTAATGCGGCGTATAACTAAAACAAAAATAAGCTCACCGTTATTATAGAAAATGGGGCAGCCATAGAATGCAATAACTACAATGTACCGATGAACAGCGGCAAAACTCCAATATGAGCGGTTTCCTAAGTACGGATATAACTAAAGAGAAAATTATCGTTCGCGAAAGGCAATAGAAAATACATGTATAGAATGAACAACTACAGTGTAATCCACAGTTGCAGTCACCAAAGCTGATGAAAGGCCCACAAAAATTGAAACATGAGTGGTTTCCTAAATGTGGCTATAACTCACCAAAAAATAAAGGTTTGGGGAAGGCGATAGAAAATACGTGTCTAGAATGCACAACTATAGTATAATCCACAGTGTCACCAAACTTTATTGATGGCCCATTAAAATTCAAACTCGAGTGTTTTCCTAAATAAGGCAATTACTCAACAAAAAAGGAAGGTTCGTCAAAGGTGATTAAAAATATGTGTATAGAATGCACATATACAGTACAATCCACAATCATAGTCACCAAAGTTTATCGATGGCCCACGAAAACTCCAACATGAGCGGTTTCCTCAGCGCGGCTGTAACTCAACAACAATTGATGGTTCACGAAAGTGAATGGAAAATACGTGTATAGAATGCACAACTATAATGTAATCCACAATCGTAGTCACCAAAGTTGATCGAAGGCCGACAAAAACACAAACATGAGTGTTTCTTAAATGCAGCTATAACTCAATGGAAAATGAAGGTTTACAAAAGGTGATAGAAAATATGAGTCTATAATGCACATCTAGAGTGTAATCCACAAGCGTAGTCACTAAAGTTGATCGATGGCCCATGAAAACTCAAACTCGATCGATTTCCTAAATGCGGCTATAACTCAACAAAAAATAAAGGTTCGGGAAAGGCGATATAAAATACGTGTATAGAATGCACAACTATAATGCAATCCACAATTGTAGTCACCAAAGTTGATCAATGGCCCACGAAAACTCAAACATGAGCAGTTTCGTAAATGGAGCTATAACTAAATGAATAATGAACGTTCGAGATAGGTGATAAAAAATAAGAGTATAGAATGCAAAACCACAGTATAATCCACAATCATAGTCACAAAAGTTGATTGATGGCCCATGAAAAATCAAACACGAGCGGTTTCCTAAATGCAGCTATAACTCAACAAAAAATGAAGGTTCACAAAAAGCGATAGAAAATACACATATAGAATGCACAACTACAGTATAATTGACAAGCCTAGTCACCAAAATTGATTGATGGCCCATGAAAATTCAAACTCGAGTGGTTTCCTAAATGTGGCTATAACTCAGGAAAAAATGAAGATTCGCGAAAGGTCATAGAAAACACATGTATAGAATGGACAATTACAGTGCATTCCACAATCATTGTCACCAAAATTGATCGATGGCCCACCAAAAATCAAACACGAGTGGTTTCCTAAGTGCAGCTATAACTTTACAAAAAATGAGGGTTCATGAAAGGCAATAGAAAGTACGTGAATAGAATGCACAACTACAATGTAATTGACAATGGTAGTCACCAAAGTTGATCGATGGCCCACGAAAATTTTAACACAAGTGTTTTCCTAAATGTGGCTATAATTTAACGAAAAAAATGAAGGTTCGTGAGAGGCTACGTCGATATGCACAAAACAACTATAGGTACAAGCGACAATCATAGTCACCACAAAGTGATATTAGCGAGGCCTGTTTTAAACCCCAATGATGCAGCTCAACAAAATTATAAATCAACAAAAAATTAGCTTCATCGAAAGTTAATAAAATATCACTTCTATGGAATCTGCGAACGCTATTAATGGAACTACTAAGCTGTGAAGTCACCTGTGTTGATCGATGGCCCACAAAACTCAAATCCTCGAAAGCCATTTCCGAATTGCATTATAACTCAACAGTAACTAGGTTCAATGAAAAGGAAATGAAAACACCGAAGAAGGGATGAACCAGCGAAGCAATCCCACTCATAGTCACCTAAGTTAATTGATGGCCCACGAAAACTCAAACACGAGCGGTTTCTTAAGTGCAGCTATAATTCAACGAATAATGAAGGTTCGTGAAAGTTGATAGAAAAGATGTGTATAGAATGCACAACTACATTGTAATCCACAATTGTAGTCACCAAAGTTGATAGATGGTCGGCGAAACTCAAACACGGAAGCCGCTTTCTGGCACGCGGCCATAAATCGAAAAATGAAGGTTCGGCAATTTAAAATATATGGCAGTAAGTACAATCCATAGTACACCCAAAATCATAGTCACCAAAGTCAGTTTGATGTATCTAAACAAACAGCAAAACACAAGCTGCTCTAAAATGTAAGTAACTCAACAAAAATTATGGTTCAACAAAGTCATAGAGGAAAATACATGGCGAAACAATAATTAAGGTAAATCCTAATAATCGTAGAAATATGAAATTGATTGATGGCCCGGAATAAACTCAAATACAAGTGGTTTCAAACGGTACACTCAACAAAATTGAAGTTTTAAAGCATGAGAAAATACTGCGCGGTATAGAATGGACAACTAAAGTACAATCCATAATTGTAGTCACCAAATTTGATTGATGGCCAATGAAATCTCAAACACAAGTGTTTTCCTAAATGCGGCTATAACTCAACCAAAAATGTATGTTCGTCAAAGGCAATTAAAAATATGGGTACAGAATGCACAGCTATGGCACAATCCACAATCGTACTCACCAAAGTTGAATGATGGCCCACAAAAACTCAAAGATGAGTGGTTTCCTAAATGTTGTTTTAACTCAACAGAAAATGAAGGTTCGTGAAAGGCAATAGAAAATATGAATATAGAATGACCAAACTAAAGTGTAATTCATAAACATAGTTAGCAAAGTTGATCGATGGCCCAAAAAAACTCAGACACGACTGGTTTCCTAAATGCGGCTATAATACTCAACAAAAAATGAAGGTTCACAAAAGGCAATAGAAAATTAGTGTTCATAATGCACAAATACAATGCAATCGACAATCGTAGTCACCAAATTTGATCGATAGCCCAAGAAAACGCAAACATGAGCGGTTTCCTAAGTGCGGCTATAACTCAACAAAAAATGAAGGTTCTTGCATGGTGATGGAATATACGCATATAGAATGCACAACTACAATGTAATCCACAATTGTATTCAACAAAGTTGATCGATGGCCCACGAAAATTTAAACATGAGCATTTTCCTAAATGCAGCTATAACTCAAAAATAAATGAAGGTTTGTGAAAAGCGTTAGAAAATACGCGTAAAGATTGAACAACTACATTGCAATCAACAATTGCAGTCACCAAAGTTGTTCGATGGCCCGTGAAACCTCAAACACGAGCGGTTTCCTAAGTGTGGCTATAACTCAATGAAAAATGAAGGTTCTCGAAAGGAAATAGAAAATACACGTCTAGAATGCACAACTACAGTGTAATCTACAATAGTTGTCACCAAAGTTGATCAATGGCCCACGAAAACTCAAACACGAGCGTTTTCCTAAATGCGGCTATAACTCAATGAAAAATGAAGGTTCCTGAAAGGAAATAGAAAATACACTTATATGCACAAATACAATGTAATTCACAACCGTTGTCACCAAAGTTGATTGATGGCCCACGAAAACTCAATCACGAGCGTTTTCCTAAATGCGGCAATAACTCAGCAAAAAATGAAGGTTCCTGAAAGGAAATTAAAAACATGCGTAGAGAATGCACAACTATAGTACAATCACAATTGTAGTCACCAAAGTTGATCGATGGCCCACGAAAACTCAGACACGAGCAGTTTCCTAAATGCGCCTATAACTAAACGAAAAATTAAGGTTCGCAAAAGGCAATAGAAAAAATGTGTACGGAATGGACAACTACATTGCAATCCAAAATTGTAGTCACGAAAGTTCATCGACGGCCGATAAAAACTCAAACTCAAGCGGTTTCCTAAATGCGGCTACAAGTCAACAAAAAATGAAGGTTCGCAACAAGCGATATAAAATATGCATAACTAATAGAAAAGTAGAGTGTAATCCATTAATGTAATCACTGAAGTTGATTGATGGCCAACGAAAAATCAAATACGAGCGGTTTTCTAAGTGCAGATATAACGCAACGAAAAATGAAGGTTCCCCAAAGACGATAGAAAATACATGTATAGAATTCACAACTTTCGTGTAATCCATAATCGTAGTCACCAAAGTTGATCCATGACCCTCGAACACTCAAACACGAGCGGATTCCTAAGTGCGGCTATAACTAACTGAAAAATAAAGGTTCAAGAAAAAGAAATAGAAAATATGTGTATACAATGCACAACTACAATTTACTCCTCAATTGTAGTCACCAAAGTTGATAGATAGCCAACAACAACTCAAACATGAGCGTTTTGTTAAATGCGCCTATAAACGGCCCACAAAATCTCAGACACGAGTGGTTTCCTAAGTGCGGCTATAGCTCAACGAAAAATGAAGGTTCACGAAAAGAGTAAGAAAATACGTGTATAAAATTTACAAGTATAGTGTAATCCACAATCAAAGTCACCAAAGTTGACCGATGGCCCACAAAAACTCAAACACAAGCGTTTTCCTAAATGCGACAATATATCAAAAACAAATAAAGGTTCGCAAAAGGTGATAGAAAATACGCATATAGAATGCACAATTACAATGTAATTCACAAGCGTAGTCACCAAAGTTGATCAATTACCCATGAACACTCAAACTCGAGCGGTTTTCTAAATGCTGCTATAACATAAAAAAAATGAAGGTTCACGAAAGGAAATAGAAAATATGCATACAAAAACTCCAACATGAGCGTTTTTCTAAGTGCGGCTATAACTGAATGAAAAATGAAGATTTGGAAAACCCGATAGAAAATACGCATATAGAATGCACACCTCCAGTGTAATCTACAAGTGTAGTCACCAAAGTTGATCGATGGCCCACGAAAATTCAAACTCGAGCGGTTTACTAGATATGTTTATAACTCAACAAAAAATGAAAGTTCACGAAAGGTGACAGAAAATATGCGTACCAAATGGAGAACTACAGTACAATCCACAATCGTAGTAACCAAAGTTGATCGATGGCCCATAAAAAGTCAAACACGACTGGTTTCCTAACTGGGGCTATAGCTCAACAACAAGTGAAGGTTCACGAAAAGCGATAGAAAATATACATATAGAATGCACAACTACAGTGTAATCCACAAGATTAGTCACCAAAGTTGATCAATGCCCCACGAAAACTCAAATTCAAGTGGTTTCCTAAATGCAGCTATAACTCAACAAAAAATGAAGGTTCGCAAAAGGCGATAGAAAATACACGTAAAAAAAGGACAACTACAATGCAATCCACAATTGTAGAAACCAAAGTTAATTGATGGACCATGAAAAATCAAACACGAGCAGTTTCCTTAGTGTTGCTATAAGTCAACGAAAAATGAAGCTTCGCGAAAGGCAATAGAATATACATGTATAAAATTTAAATCTACAATTTAATAAAAAATTGTAGTCACGAAAGTTGATCGATGACCTACAAAATTTCAATCATGAGCATTTTCCTAAATGTGGCTATAACTCAACAAAGAATGAAGGTTCGTGGAAGGCAATTCAAAAAATGCATAGAAAATGCACAACTACAGTACAATCCACAATTGTAGTCACCAAAGTTGATTAATGCCTCACAAAAACTCAAACATGAGCGGTTTCCTAAATGCGGCTATAACTCAACAAAAAATGAAGGATTGTGAAAGGTGATAGAAAATATACGTATAGAATGCACAACTATAGTATAATCCAAGAGCGTAGTCACCAAGGTTGATCGATGGCCCACAAAAACTTAAAGATGAGTGGTTTCCTAACTACGGCTATAACTCAAAAAAAAATGAAGGTTCATGAAAGCTGACAGAAAATTATCATTCATAATCCACAACTACTATTCAATCCACAATCGTAGTCAACAAAGTTGATCGATGGCCCATGAAAACCAAAATAATACCTTGCTTCCAAATTTGGATATAACCTGGTAATAAAAAGTTTCTGTACATATTCACAAAAGATGATAAGTCACTTTTCGCTATTGTGTTTAGGGAACATTGCACCATACCAAAGTTGGGACCCGATGGCCATTTAGTACCGTAAAACACGAAGCGGTTTCGAGGCGTTATAACTGGCACGCAGAAGGTGGGGATTAAAGCGCATCGGAAAATGGATGAATGTACCAACCAATGTAATCCAAATTTGTAGTCACCAAAGGGGATTAAAGGCCCACGAAAAACTCAAACACAAGCATTTTCCTCAATGTGGCTATAATTAACCAAAAAATGAAGGTTTAAAAAAGGTGATAGAAAATATGTGCACAGAATGCACAACTACAGTTTAATCCACAATCTTAGTCACCAAAGTGTTTTCATGGCCCTCAAAAGCTAAAACACGAGTGATTTCCTAAGTGCAGCTATAACTAAACAAAAAATGAAGGTTCGTGAAAGGCGGTAGAAAATACGCATGTAGAATGCACAACTATAGTGTAATACATAATCGTAGTACCCAAAATTGATCAATGGTCCACAAAATTTCAGCCACAAGCATTTTACAAAATACGGTTATATCTAAACACTGTTGTCGTGCATTTTGTACGCCTATTTTTAATCGCTTTTCACAAACATTCATTTTTTGTTGAGTTAAACAGTATTTAGGAAACCGCTCGTATTTGTGTTTTCTTAGGCCATCGATCAACTTTGGCGATTACGATATTGGATTACACATTAGGTGTGTAATCTATAAACGTATTTTCTATTGCCTTTCGCAAACCTTCAATTTTCGTTGAGTTATACCCGCATTTTGGAAACTGCTCGTGTTGGAGTTTTCATCGTCCATCGATCAACTTTGGTGACTACAATTGTGGATTGCATTGTAGCTGTGCATTATCAACAATAATTTTCTATCACCTTTCGCGAACCTTCATTTTTTTTTGAGTTATAGCCCCATTTAGCAAACCACTCGTGTTTGAGTTTTCGTGGACCATCAATCAACTTTGGTGACTACGATTGTGGATTGCATTGTAGTTGTGCATTATCAACACTAATTTTCTATCGCCTTTCGTGAACCATCATTTTTTTTTAGTTATAGCCCCATTTAGCAAACCCCTGGTGTTTCAGTTTTCGTGGGCCATCGATCAGCTTTGGTGACTACGATTGTGGATTGCATTGTAGTTGTGCATTATCAACACAAATTTTCTACCGCCCTTCGCGAACCTTTATTTTTTCTTGAGTTATAGCCCCATTTAGCAAACCACTCGTGTTTGAGTTTTTGTGGGCCACTGATCAACTTTAGTGACTACGCTTCTAGATTACACTGTAGTTGTGCATTCTATACACATATTTCGTATCACCTTTTGTAATCCTTCATTTTTTGTTAAATTGTAACCGTATTTAGGAAAATGCTCATGTTTTTAGTTTTTTTGGGCTTTTAATCAATTTTGGTGACTCTGAAAACACTCGTGTTTTAGTTTTCTTGGGCCTTCAATTAACTTTGGTGACTATGTTTGTGGATTACACTATAGTTGTGCATTCTATACGCATATTTTCTATCGCCTTTTGTGAAGCTTCATTTTTTGTTGAGTTATAGCCGCATTTAGGAAACTGATCGAGTTTGAGTTTTTGTGGGCCATCGATCAACTTTGGTGACTACAATTGTGGATTACACTATAGTTGTGGATTTGATACACGTATTTTCTATTCACTTTCAAAAACCATCATTTTTTGTTGAGTTATAGCCACACCAGCACCGTTATACTGAAGTTGGTGGCCACCCGACACTTTGTGATCATGAATGTAGATTGTATTGTAGTTGTGCATTCCCCACGCGATTTTCAACGCCGACGAACATTTTCCTCCATTTTTCGCTGACTACCAACGATTTTAAGAAGCCATGGCCATCACGTAAAACCTTTGGTGACTATGCTTGTGGATTACAATTATAGTTGGCGTACGTTACGGTTTATTTACTTCGCGGAACCCTTTGTTTTTTGTGCTTTTTGTTGAAAGCCACGCCATTTAGAAAACCGGCCAGAGCTTTTTAGAAGCTGGATTAACCCTTTTTGTGACTACGATTACATATAGTTGTGCATTCTTTACATGTATTTTCTATTGCCTTTCGCGAACGATCATTTTTTGTTGAGTTATATCCGTACTTAGGAAACCGCTCATGTTGGAGCTTTCGTGGGCCATCTATCAACTTTGGTGACTAGGCTTGTGGATTACACAGTAGTTTTACATTCGATAAGTGTATTTTCTATCGCCTTTGGTGAAACTTCATTTTTTGTTTAGTTATAGCCACATTTAGGAAACCGCATTTCACAAAAGGCGATAGAGAATACTCGTATAGAATGCACAACTACATTGTAATCAACAAGCGTTGTCACCAATGTTGATCACTGGACCATGAAAACTCAAACTCGACCAGTTTTCAAAATGCGGCTATAACTCAACAAAAAATGAAGGCTCACAAAAGGCAATAGAAAATATGGGTAGAAAATGGATAACTACAGTGCAATCTACAATTGTAGTCGCAAAACTTGATCGATGGCCCACGAAAATTCAAAGACTAGCTGTTTCCTTAGTGCGGTTGTAACTAAACAAAAAATGAAGGTTCACGAAAGGTGATAGGAAACATGAGTATAGAATGCACAACTATAGTACAATCCATAATCGTAGTCACCAAAGTTGATTGATGACCCACAAAATCTCAAATATGATTGGTTTCCTAAATGCAGCTATAAGTCAACAGAAAAGGAAGGTTCACAAAAGGTGAAAAAAAATACGTGTATAGAATGCTCAACTACGACCTAATCTACAATTGTAGTCACGAAAGTTGATCGATGTCCCATGAAAACTCAAATATGAGCCATGACAACTACAGTTCAATCCACAATTGTCGTCACCAAAGTTAATCGAGGGCCCATGAAAACTAAAGTATGAGCGGTTTCCTAAGTGCGAGTATAACTCAACAAAATATGAAGGTTCATGAAACGCGATAGAAAATACATGTATAGAAAGCACAACTACTGTGCAATCCACAATCATAGTCACTAATGTTGATCGATAGCCCACGAAAACTCAAACATGAGCGTTTCCCTAAATGCGGTTGTAACTGAACAAAAAATGAAGATTTGTGAAAGGATATAAAAAATATGTGTCTAGAATGTAAAACTAAAGTAGAATCCACAATTGTTGTCACATAAGTTGATCGATGGCCCACAAAAACTCAAACATGACCGGTTTACTCAATGCGGCTATAACTTAATGAAAAATGATAGTTCACGAAACGCGAGAGAAAATAAGTGTATAAAATGCATACCTATAGTGTAATATAAAATTGTAGTCACTAAAGTTGATTGATCACCCACAAAAACTCAAACACGAGTGTTTTTGTAAATGCTGCTATAACTGAACCAAAAATGAAGGTTCGTGAAAGCCGATTAAAAATATGCGTACAAAATGCACAACTACAGTACAATCCACAATCATAGTCACCAAAGTTGATCGAGGGCCCAAAAAAACTCAAACATGAGCGGTTTCGTAAATGTGGCTATAAGTGAACAAAAAATGAAGGTTCACGAAAGGCAATGGAAAATACGCGTATAGAATGGACAACTACAATGTAATCCACAATCGTAGTTACCAAAGTTGATCGATGGGCCACGAAAACTAAAACACGAGCGGTTTCGTAAATGCGGCTTTAACTCAACAAAAAATGAACGTTCACGAAAGGCGTTAGCAAATATGTATATAGAATGGACAACTACAGTGTAATCCATAATTGTAGCCACCAAAGTTTATCCATTGCACACAAAAACTCAAACATGCGTATTTTATAAATGCGGCTATAACTCAACAAAAAATGAAGGTTCGTAAAAGGCTATTAAAAATATGTGTAGAGAATGCACAACTATAGTACAATCCACAATCGTGTTCACCAAAGTTGATTGATGGCCCACAAAAAATCAAACATGAGCGGTTTTCCTAAAAATGGCTATAACTCAACAAAGAATGAAGGTTTGTGAAAGGCAATAGAAAATACTTGTGTAGAATGAATAACTATAGTGCAATCCACAATCGTAGTCACCAAAGTTGATCAATGGTGCATGAAAACTCAAATACGAGTAGTTCGTCAAATGCATCTATAACTCAACAAAAAATAAAGGTTCGTGAAAGGTGATAGAATTACATGTATAGAATGGACAACTACAATGCAATCCATAATCGTAGTCACCAAAGTTGATGAATAGCCCATGAAAAATCAAACATGAGAGGTTTGCGAGATATAGATATAACTCAACAAAAAAATGAAGGTTCACGAGCGCTTTGGCTACAAAAATATGTGGGGTGGAATTTAACCACAAGCAAAATCCGGTAAACGGTTGCCGTGTTACTGACGTTCACCCAAAACTGGAATACATTTTCTGAAATGTGGTTATAACTAACAGGTACCGGCGATCGCGGAAAAGGGACATTAAAAAAAATATTCCTCATAAAAATGCAATAACCGCAAGCATATCAATAAAGTTGATCGGATGGCCCACAAAAACTAAAATATGGGCAATTTCCTAAATGCGGTTAGAACTCAACAAAAAATGAAGGTTCACAAAAGGCAATAGAAAATACACGTGTTCTGGATTGCACTATAGCTATCCATTGTGCACATGTATTTTCTATCGCCTTCGGTGAACCTTTAGTTTTTGTTGAGTTATAGCCGCATTTAGGAAATTGCTCGTATTTGAGTTATCGTGGGCCATCGATCAACTTTGGTGACTATGATTCTGGATTGTACTGTAGTTGTGGATTCTATACGCATTTTTTCAATCGTTTATCACGTACCTTCACTTTTTGTTGAGTTATAGCCACATTTGGGAAAACGCTCATGTTTTAGTTTTCTTGGGCCATCAATCAACTTTGGTGACTACGATTGTGGATCACACTTTAGTTGTACATTCTATACGCGTATTTTCTATCACCTTTCAATAACCTTCATTTTTCATTGAGTTATAGCTGCACTTAGGAAACCACTCGTATTTGAGTTTTCATAGGCCATCGATCAACTTTGATGACTACGATTGTGGATTGCACTATAGTTGTCCATTTTGTACACATGTTTTCTATTGCCTTTCATGAACCTTCATTTTTTGTTTGTTTTATAGCCACATTTAAGAAACCACTCAAGTTTGAGTTTTCGTGGGCCATCGATCAACATCCATGACTACACTTGTGGATTACATTGTAGTTGTACATTCTATATGCATATTTTCTCACATTTTATGAACCTTAATTTTTTGTTGAGTTATTGCCGTAATTAGCAAATTGCTCATGTTTGGGTTTTTGTGAGCCATCGATCAAATTTGGTGACTACGATTGTGGATTGTACTATAGTTGTCCATTTTGTATGAATATTTTTAATCGCCTTTCATGATCCTTCAATTTTTTTTGAGTTATAGCCACATTTCAGAAAACGCTCGTATTTGAGTTTTCGTGGGCATCGACCAACTTTGGCAACAACGATTGTGGATTACATTGTACTTTGGCTATCAATGTACTTTGGTGACTATGATTGTGGATTGCACTGTAGTTGACCATTCTCTACATGTTATTTCTATCGCCTTTTGTGAACTTTCATCTTTTGTTGAGTTTTTTGTGGGGCATCTATCAACTTTGGTGACTACGCTTGTGGATTGCACTCTACTTGTGCATTCTATTTGCGTATTTTTTATTGCCTTTCACGAACCTTCATTTTTTGTTGATTTATAGCCGCATTTATGAAACCGCTCATGTTTGAGTTTTTGTGGGCCATCAATCATCTTTGGTGACTAATATTGTGGGTTTTACTGTAGTTGTGGATTATGTACGCTTATTTTTACTCGCCTTTGACGAAACTTTATTTTTTGTTGAGTTATAGCCACATTTAGCAAAATGCCCATGTTTGCATTTTCCTAGGTCGTAAATCAACTTTGGTGACTACGATTATGGATTGCACTGTAATTGTCAATACTGTAAGTGTAGTTTCTCTCGCCTTTCGCGAACATTCATTTTTTTTTAGTTATAGCTGCATTTAGGAAACCAATCTAGTTTGAGTTTTTGTGGACCGTCGATAAACTTGCACTATAGTTGTCCATTATGTACGCGTATTTTCTATCGCATTTTGTGAACTTTCATTTTTTGTTGAGTTATAGCTGGCTATTTAGAAAACCACGCAGGTTTGAATTTTCCGCGCTTCATCGACCGTCCTTTGGTGACTAAGATTGTGGATTGTACTATAGTGGTGCATTATGTACACATATTTTTAATCGGCTTTCATCAACCTTCATTTTTCATTGAGTTATAGACGCACTTAGGAAACCGCTCGTGTTTGAGATTCCCTGAGCTATCTATCAAGTTTAGTGACGACAACAATGGATTGCACTTTACTTGTGCATTATGTAAGTGTATGTTCTATCGCCTTTCACAAAACTTCATTTTTTGTTGAGTTATAGTCGCATTTAGGAAACCGCTCGTGTTTGAGTTTTTAATGCACCATCTATAAACTTTGGTGACTGCCATTGTGGATTGCATTGTAGTTGTCCATTATGTACGTGTATTTACTATCGGCTTTTGTGAACCATCATTTTTTTGTTCAATTATAGCTGCATTTATGAAACCAGTCATGTTTGAGTTTTGTGGGCCATCGATCAGCTTTAGTGAGTATGATTATGGATTTTATTGAAGTTGTACATTTTGTACACATATTTCTAATCGCCTTTCGTGAACCTTTATTTTTTCTTGACTTATAGCCGCATTTTGGAAAACGCTCATGTTTGACTTTTTGAGGGCCATCGACCAACTTTGGTGACTACGATTGTGAATTACAGTGTAGTTGTGCATTGTATAACTGTATTTTCTAATATCTTTTCAAGGAACCTCATTTTTGCCGCTACACCGCACGGAGTGTCCCGCCGTTTCTGAGTTTTATGGCTATCAATCAACTTTGTAATGTTGATTAGATTTTAATGATAGTTGTCCATTCTCAGAGCAAGGTGATTTCACCCTACAAACCTCATTTTGTTGATTATAGCCGCAAAAGCTGAAAACCGCTAGTGATTGTTTTGTAACAATTTCATCAAACTCTTTAGGATTCACGACATGGCCATAATGTAGTTTTTACCCAGACGGTACTTTTGTGAGTATTTTGACCGCCTTTCAAGAACCTTCTTCATTATTTTGTTGGTTATAGTCACTTGAAAACACTGTGCTTGGAGTCTTTCTGTGGCCTTCAATCAACTCGTGACAACTTAGCCAGTCTCATTCCAAATGCATATTTTCTAATTCTCATGAAGTTTCAATTTTTGTTGAGTTATAGCTGCATTTAGGAAACTACTTGTGTTTGAGCTTTTGTCTCTATCTATCAAGTTTGGTGACTGGGATTTTGGATTGTAATGTGGTTTTCCATTCTATACACATATTTTTAATCGCCTTTGACAAACCTTCATCTTTTGTTGAGTTATAGCTGCATTTAACAAAATGCCCAGGTTTGAATTTTTGTGTGCCATCAATCAACATTTTTTACTACGATTGTGGATTACACTATAGTTGTGCATTGTATATGTCTATTTTCTATCACTTTTCGTGAACCTTCAATTTTTGTTGACTTATAGCTAGATTTAGGAAACCAATCATGTTTGAGTTTTTGTGGGCCATCAATCAACTTTGGTGACTACGATTGTGGATTGTACTATAGTTGTGCATTCTATACCTCACTTCCAGCCCTTGGAAGTAAACCTTCATTTTTGTTTAGTTATAATCAAGACTAGGGAAACCCATTGCCTTTTGTTTCTGCCACCAATCAACTTTAGCATTCTACCAATGACTGGCACCTAAGTAGCCGGCACCATGCAAACCTATTTCTGCCTATGAGTCACCTCTTTTTGTTGAGTTATAGCCGCATTTGGGAAACCGGGCCGAAGTTTAGACATTTTCGCGGGTCATTGACCAACTTTGGTGATGAACGCCGTTGATACATCAGGAAGCAGCAATTTTATACGGAGTTTTTTATCAAACTTTAACCTTAGCTTTTCTGAGTTTATAGCCACATTTACGAAACCACTCTTGTTTGAGTTTTTATTGGTCATCGATCGACTTTTTTGAATACGATTTTGGATTACACTGTAGTTGTGCATTCTATATGCGTATTTTCTATCACCTGGTGTGAACCTTCATGTTTTGTTGAGTTATAGCCACATTTAGGAAACCGCTCTTGTTTGAGTTTTTCTTGGCCAACGATCAACTTTGGTGACTATAAATGTTGATTACACTGTAGCTCTGCATTCTATACACGTATATTTTATAGCCTTTCGCGAAACTTTATTTTTTGAATCTTTTTATGAAAAATCTGAGAAATGTGTTTTGTAGAGAATGTCATTCTGAGTAAATGCATATCGTGCTTTTTTTGAAAAACTAATTTTTCACCAACATGCAAAAAGCCCTCAAAAATAGAATTTATGAAACAATTTTTTTTTGGTAAATCAAAAATATTGGTGTTATAGGTGATCGCATGCTAAAGAGATCCAAATCGTCTGTTTTTTGAAATTATTAGTTTTTGAAACAGATAGATTTTTTTGAAAAGTAGAAGCAATAGAGGTAACAAAGGCAAAAATTTTGAATCTTTTTATGAAAAATCTGAGAAATGGGTTTTGTAGAGCATTTTAAGAAGACCTAGATCGTCCGTTTTACGAAAAACTAATTTTTCACCAACATGCAAGAACCCCTCAACAATAGAATCTAGGAAACAATTTTATTTTTGGAAAATCAAAAATATGGGTTTTATAGGTGCTCGTGTTGTAAAAAGACCCAGATCTTCCATTTTTGGAAAATATTTTTTGTTCTTCAAAATGATAGATTTTTTGATAAGAGAATTGAAATGAACCTTGGACGGAGATGGCGAACCTATTGCTCACGTGCCGAGCTAGGGCGTCGTACCCTAGCCCGTTCTAAGGCCCTGTGAGTTCTAAGTTGGGTGGGTGGGTGTTTGTTGGTTTTCTGGTGCTGCGTGGGGGCTGTTTTTCTTTCTTTGGGGGTTTGTTTACCTTTTCTGTGCTTTCTGTTCCACCTAGGTCCTTGTGGTGGGGTTGCTTCGGTGTTGGCAGTGCCTGCCTTCAGGCCTTGCCTTTTCCTTGATGCTTGGGCTTTTTTCTGTGGCATGTGGGTGACCTCTTACGCCCTTTCTACTTTGTTTTCGTGCGTCCAATTAGGGTGGGTGTCGGGTGCTTTAGTTTTGGGTGTGTAGGGTGCATTTGGTGAGTGGGGCTGCTGTCCCTACTTCCTACATTGGAGTTCTGGTTTGTATGCCCATCTAGAGCCCTTCAGTTTGACTGGCTATTAGCGAATCATCTAGGGTTTCGCCCACAATGGACTTTTGCTCCATGGTGGGTGCTAAATCGTCTTCCCAAGATGCAAAGATCTTTGAAAATAATTTGTTTTCTCCTGAATCGGGAGTTGGTAGAATGGGACCCTCTGGTGGTTCCCGCATTATAAAGATCAATGGATGTCTGGAACGATGTGAAGAGAGACCGAAGTTGGTTATCCCATTGGAGATGATTGCAGAAAACATTGATTATTATTTGGGTCACTCTTTATTGTGCAAGTTTATGGGGATGTGTGTCTCGCTCCAGCTTTTGGAGTCATGGGCTCAATGGACTTGGATGCCGAAAGGCGAGATGGAGATCATGTTGCTAGAAAATAACTATTTCATGGTAACTTTTAATTGCATGGCAGATCGTATTAGGGTCTTTGAAGGAGGCCCCTATTTTCATAACCAGATTGGGTTGTTCATTAAACCTTGGCATGCGGGTTTTGACCCTTCGGAGGAAATTCCAACTTGTGTTCCGGTGTGGGTTCGGCTCCCTCGTTTTCCTATGGAATGTTGGCAGGATGATGTTCTGCACCTGTTGGCCTCGATGCTTGGAAAACCGGTTGCCTCGGCGCAACAAACTCAGGTTAAAAAGGCGGTGACTTTTGCTCGCATTTGTGTTGAAATTGATTTAAGTAAGCCAATACCAGATTTTGTGGATATGTGTGTGGGTCCTTATTCTTGGGTGCAGCAATTGGACTATGAAACTCTTCCTTTTCGTTGTCATCTCTATCATGAATATGGACACCTACTTCATCGATGTCCAAAGGCTAGGCCTTCAAAACCCCAGTCTTCTCTACGCCCTCGCAACCCTCCTAGGGTTCTCAAGGAGAAGGATCCCATTCCGGGTGATGTGGTTGGTCCGGATGGTTTCTTTCCTGTCAAGACTCGTAACAAGAACCGAGGTCAGAAGAAAACCTTGATGGAGGGACAGGATGAAGACACTTTTAATAGATTTGAGATTCTTGATGATCTTAGCCAGCAGGAAGTGAATCCAGGCCTAGTGAATCTGAATCAGGGTGCTTTGGTTTTAGGGCAAGAGGGTCTTTTGTCGGAAGCTACTCAGGATATGCAGGATGCAGGCAATTTGCAAATGGACACTGACCTTCAGATCGAGTCAGTCCCTAATGCAGAAGGGAAGAAGGATGTGGGGGATGGATCTCCTCTTGTGGTGAAAGCAGGTTCTGAAATGGTTAAGAATAGCAAATCTCCTTCTCTTTTGGGTCTCCATCAAAAGGATCCAAAGAAAGAGGAGGGGGAGAAGTCCTCCAAGATTGGTAGGAAGGAGGATTTGGAAAAGATTAAGATACCAGGGGAGACTTTGGTGTAGTCAGGGTCAGTAAAAACTCTGGATTCTCATTTTTCAAACCCCTTGAAATGATTGTTTTATCTTGGAATGTAAGGGGCTTGAACAGTGGCCGTAGACAAAAAGTTGTTCGTGCTTTGATTAGAAATCATTCTCCTGATGTGCTTTTCCTACAGGAGACCAAGTTATCTATTGAGTGTATGTTGGGGTTGGTGCCTAAGTTGTGGGGGAGTGGTGAGTGCCAGTGTATTGGGGCTCAAGGATCTGCTGGGGGTGTGGCTTGTCCTTGGAACCCTCATAAGGTCCACCCTCTATGGTGGATGTCCTTTAAGTCTTCTTTATCTATGATTGCTTCTTGTCCTGAGATAGGGGAGTCTATTCTCTTCTCAAATATCTATGTGCCTATAGAGATTTAGGGGAAGCATCTTTTGTGGTCCCATATCAGGTTTGTCCATAGTATGCCTCCTTATTCTCCGTGGATTATGGCTTGGAATTTTAATGCTATCTCTGAGCTTGCTGAGAAGCGGGGTGGTATTGCTCGATTGGAGGCTTCTGTGCTACTTCTTCAGGATAATATCTCAGCCTTAAACATTGTTAAAATGAAGCCCTCCAATGGCCAGTTTACTTGGAACAATCGAAGGGTTGGGGAGAGTTGCATTGTGGAGCGGCTAGATCATTTTCTGGTTTCCTGTTACTGGGTTGGTGGTTTGTGGTCCTCTAGCTCTGAAATTCTGGATTGGAGGGGCTCAAATCATTGGCCTATCAAGCTTTCCCTTAATTTTGCTCGTAAGCCTTAGTCCCCTTCTTTCAAGTTTCAACTTATGTGGTTGCATGACCTATCTTTGCATGACCGTGTTGCTAATTGGTGGATGAATGGTAGACCCCCTTTTGGTACGGCAATGTATACTTTTGCTAAGTTATTGCAATTTGTCAAGTACCAGCTTAAACGCTGGAATCGTTGGTGCTTTGGAAACATTTTTCATGATAAGAGTGCTACTCAGGCAGAGTTGGATAGTATTATGAGGATGATCAAAGAGAATGGGGTGACTGAGGATTTGCTTCAGGAGGAGGCCAAGGCCTTGAAGGTGCTAGAGGAAGGAAGTTGCGAGAGGAAGTTTTTTGGAAACAAAAGGCTCGAATCGAGTGGCTGCAGGAAGGAGATAAGAATACTGCTTTCTTTTTCAATTGGGTGAAAGCTAGGAGACATCGCAATGCTATTCCAGTACTTGTGACTGATAGGGGGGAGCACCTTTCCTCATTTCAGGAAATCTTGAGTGAAGCTATGAGGTTTTTTGCTGCCCTACTCAGGGAGGACTCGCAGGGGGGTCGCCTAAGGAAGCTCAAGTTCTTTCTTGTATTCCTCCTTTGGTCTCTAGGGAGATGAAGGAGCATCTTATGAGTGACATTTCATTGGAAGAGCTGGAGGGGATTGTGTTCCATATGAAAAAGGGGAAAGCTCCTGGTCCTAATGGATTCCCGATTGAATTCTTTCAAGAATTCTGGGATATTATCAA
>VDFB02090215.1:0-18517 GCA_007258455.2 Sequoia sempervirens | reverse complement strand
TAAATAATAAAAAATGATTATTTATTTATGAGAGAAAATAAATATGAATATTTAATTTAAAATGATTGTGCAACCATTTAAATTAAATATAGAGGCAATAGAAAAGGGGATTAAATAATTAAATCGGGTTAATTATTTAATGATGGAAGAGTGGTAAGAGAGTCAAATAATTTCAATAATTATTTAACCATAGAAAGACAAAAAAGATTAATGAATAGATAAATAATTAAAAATAATTATTTAACTATAGATGAATGACTAAGAGCGAATAATTAAATAAATAATAATTTATTTAATTAGAGGGAGATATAAAAATGTTAGTGACACAATTAAAAGGTAATTTATTTAATTGATCAAAAAGAAGAATAAAGCAAGGGAATGTGAATTAATTAAATAAAAAATATTTAATTAATAGAGGAATGTGGTTAAAGAGAAGTAATTAAATAATTAAAATTATTTAATTATATAGGGGAGCTAAGAGATTGAAGCGAAAAAATGTTGTTCGCAGACCAAGGACATTTTTCAGTGTCTACAATATCAATAAACTACAACAACGTATTCAATTGTGGTATGCAAGATAATAAGAAGATTAAGTATATATATACATAGTTTGCCTATATTTATGAATACATAGTCTATCAATTCTTTGTGATGATAGTAGTTAATCTCTATAATCATTTATTTATTTTGAAACTCCTATAAGCGATCATGAAATGTTTTGGGAGGAACCTCAATAAGGTCAACAGTCGTGTCTTCCCCTTCTAAGTAGCCCACTTCATATGAGATGGACAAGAGTTCCCGCCCCTTGGGGCCAAGGGGTCAAGTATGGATACTCTGCGCTCTTGGGCTTAGACGTGGTGAAGTTAGGGCGTCTTATTGAAGAGTAATGATTAGGGATACAAGTGTTTCTTCCCCTTCTAAGTAGCCCACCTCATGCAGGATAGACAAGAGTCCCTTCCCCTTGGGCCCAAGGGGTTGAGTATGATTATTTTGCGCTCTTGGGCTTAGATGTGATGAAGTTAGGAACCCAACATGCTTCCTCTCCAACTCCATCATGTTGGACTATGGGAATAGCACTATTGATTTCTTAAATGATTTATCCAAATGTATTGAAATAATTGATAATATATATGCATTATATGAAGTAAAATTATATGTTATCTAACATGAATGCAAGAGCTATTCCAAGTTTTTAGCTAAGGACATGTTTATTGGTAAGTTTAAAATCTAACTATATTACACCTCTTGTTCCAATTGAACTTGTGATTGTAGGTCAAGATTTAGGGAAATCCCAAAAGAAGACATTACAATATTGAGAAAACTAGTTTCATTAAGTCATCATACATCCTTGACAACATTATCATTGTTTGGGAAGAGATGGAATGGGCTCGACAATCCCAACAACCTACAATGTTTATTATTATTGATTTTGTCAAGGTTTATGAGTGTATTGAATGGACATTCATTATTGCCATGCTTTAGGTGTTGGGTTTTGGGCCTCATTTTGTGCATTATGTTAAGATGCTTTTGGTAGATATATTTTCTTGTATTACCTTTAACGACCAACAATCTAACTCTTTTGGGCTATTTTAGTCTATTTGCTAGGATCACCCTTAGCCCCTTCACTTTACATGCTTCTTGTGGAAGGATTTGTATATCTTTTGACACATGCAATCTCCAAGAAGCTAGTCAAGGGCATTGCCTTGCCCAATTCATCTAACTATATTGTTAATGGCTACTTTGTGAACAATTAATTTATTACTTTATTTGAAGAAAAGGATAATATTAAATAGGTCATTCATTACCTTGACATATTCAGAAAGTTGTCAAGGTCAAGTATTCAATGGAAAAAGACTCAATGTTGCATAAAATATTTTCTTCCTAACCCTATTGGTTAGATTCTTTCAATTGGAAATGGATTGATCATGTGGAGGTTTTCTCAAATTTGTTGGCATCCCCTTTGTTTTCCAAGGCTCTCTTGTTGCCTTATGGTAAACTACATTATATAATTCAAAATTTAAAAAAATTAGGTTTATAGATTACCGAAACCTCTCTTTGGTTCATTTAGAATTCTATGAAGCTTTTCCTGGCATTCTAGTTATTTACTCATATTTTATTATTTGCTTGTCCAGGTTCCTTCTAAGGCTTCTATTTTGGGGAATTTGAGGAAGCTACTCAAAAAGTGCACTAGCTGGGCCTTCTAACAGCCAGCAGGAAACTCATTTGTGGCTTGGGGTTTCATTTTCCTCCTACCATTAATGGGGGTTTAGGATTCTCCCAAAATCCCCTAGAAAGATGAAGATACATGGAAAAAGAATTTCATACAAACATTGTATCACTCATATAAAGAAGTGTACCTGCCATTAGCTTGGAAAGGGACTGAGATTGGCCTCTCTTTACTATTAAGGAGACCCAGAACAAATCAGGCTACATTTATCAAGAGCATCAAAGGGCGAGTCAATTCAAGCCTTGGCTTTTACTCGGCTAGCAATGACACCTACAATGCAGTGCTCTGTAATCAATAATCAATTTGTTGGTCTCCAGTTAATAACCTACATCAAAATCATCTCCTAGCCAAAGGACCTTGGGCTAGCAGCTTTATGGATTTTATAATGAGAGGCATCAAAACGACGGCCAATCTTTTCAAGCTTACGAAGCTGCAAAGATTTCCAACATCACAGCTTGAAAATATAGATAGGCATTTGGGTGGTTCGAAGAAATCTAAATTTCACTTTCCTTAATTGCATTGCATTTGAGGAATAACCACATTTAATTCCCGCCATCCCATGTATGACTGTTATCTTACCTGGTGATATTTTGAAGATTACTTCATAGAATTAAAAAAATCTAATAATCCCATCCCTGGCGGTTTATGAAATAGCACTAACTATCAAATTACTCAAATCTAGGAACGATATCTTACCCAAGATCTATCATGCATGTGATAGATATAAATATGTGGTGTTATAATTAAGGTAAAGGAAATGAAAAGTTTAAGAATATTAAATACTATTTTATTAATGGGGACATTGTCATATGATGATCTATAGGCTTTAGGTTTGTCAGTTATCTTAAGTATGACCTTGTCATTGATCATGCTCAAAGAAAGTTTGTAGTTATGTATGCATTTCTTTCAAGATTCAAGGGATTATTTATATGACCTTGTTGATGCATGTTGTGCTCCATCTAGAGGATGTCATAAATGATTATGATACTTGATTTACATACCCATATTATGGTGGAACCTCACTTGGACCCATGTAAAGGCTTTTTGCATTATTGATGCATGATAATGATATTTGACTACTACTTTATAGACATATATACTTTATTAATGTCTTATTCTTAGATGGAATCAAGATTGCCTAGCAACCTTGTACCTAAGTATGCTTGGATCTCCATGCTTGATTCTTATGTGTTTGTAAAATTCATCTCCAAACCTTTAGAATCCTACATATAGGCTCTTGAATCATCTGATTGTGATATACATATCTAGGTCCACTTGACCAGTACTTGTTAACCCTTGGGATGTGTAGACTATGTGTACATGGCTACAAGACCTTCCACATGTCAAAATCAAGTATGATATGGAAACAATTAGTAGGTTGTCATATGATTGTGCCAATGGCAAATTCCTAGAGCTATTATTGTATCTTATGGATTAGTCGACATTCAGTTGGTTCTTGGAGATGAAGGATTGCCAAGGGCTAACCAAAAATTGATAGTGGATTAGTTGAGTTAGTTTTTATCCTATCGTGCAAGTAACAAAAACCGGAGCTAACCATTATATTGAGAGAGTTAGCAAGCAATCACCTACATTACAAAGGTGATTAATGTCCAGTGCTACCCATATTATGAAGGGGTTAGTTGACAATATCACCAAGGTAACTAGGTGGTATATGTTGGAGGCTAGTCCTTCCTTAGTAGACAAACTTGTCATTAGTGGCCTAGGGGTGATAGATGTCAAAATCCACCAATTTGATAGCTCAATGGGTTGTGGGAATCTTGTTAATGGCCTTATGAAATGTGCTTGCTCCACTTACTCCTTATCTAGTGATGATTGCAAGTAGTATGTGATGCTTCCATCATCACGATTGGTGCAAAGTACAAAGGAAAAGGATGGCACCCACGGTGTAGTACATAATGTGTCAACATTCCTTTTCTATCTGGGACACACTAAAAAGGTAGGTGGTAGTCACTCATTGTAGATGTGTTAGTCACTCATTGTGTATATGTTAATCACTCATTGTGTACTTTTATAAATGGCCTCGGGTTTTGTGCACATTGTTATATTGGTTCCCTTGCTAGTGATGACATCAAGTAGCATGGGATGCTTGACTATCATCATAGGTGGCAGTGGTTTGGGAAAAGAATGGGGCCCATGAGGGATGCACCAACATTCCTTTTCCAAATCAGATCTACTTGCAGGCTTGTGTGTTAGTAAACCAAGTAGTGGGATGATGCATAGAGTAGGTTGCATCCACTTCTATGGTGTTGATTTTTCATGTAAACATGTGATGTATCAAGTGTGGATCGTTCACATTGGATATATGTGATGTATGCTTAAGCTAGTCATTGTTGTACTTGTGATGTGTGTATGAGCTAGCCATTGTGGTACTTATGATGTGTGTACGAGTTGGTCACTATTGTAACTGTGATGTATGTATGAACTAGTCACCCTATGTATAGGTGATGTATGCTTGAGCCATTCACTATTTGAACTAGGGATTATGAAATGATATGATCCCTATGTGAATTTGTGTGTTTGTACACTAATGATTGGTATGGAACCAACACTTGACTAGATTTGTTATCATTCAAGTGTAAATGAACTAATTTAAAAGCATAAGCTTAGTTACAATCATGCTTTAAAAGTGAGATCTGAGATCTCATACAAGAGAAGAGGGTGAACTCTCTATCATTGGTGCATGAACTACAAAGCCTCTGATTTCCAAAGAGGATACGTAGGTAGGGCCATCACAAATGAACCCTCAACGTTTAGATATGGGTCTAGAAATGACCTTGACCTCAAGAGCTTACCACTTTCTAGTGTAAGCTTTTGAGCAGTGGCATGGAGGTATCATCACAACTATGCTTGGAAATGTTTTGAAATCGACACTTCTAAGTTAGGTGGAAGATACTTGGTCTTCTAAGTTAGAACTAGTTGTAAAAAAAGAATTAGTAGTAACCAAGGGGCGATTTTTACAATCACCTTCTAACTCCTACCAGGGTCACTCCCACCATGTGGACTTAGCCATGAACATACCCAATCTACTAGAAGGGTTGTGGCTCCCAATCACATGGCTCAACCTAAAAGAATTGGGCATCATATTGCACGTGGTTGGTCTTAGCCCCCTTGGCCACATCTACCTCTTCTCATGGGCATTGTGCCCCCATTGGCCAAATTCTTATAAACTTCCTCACCTAGACCTAGCTATTTCTTATGTTCATGCTACAACTTGCAGTATATGACCAATGATGGCTCCATCCCTGCTAATGTATTGGGTAAATCAGATGACCATTATCCCCCTCCTAATGGTGTTGTTCTCACTGCTTACCTTGTTATTTCTTAATGCTTTGAGACTAGTACCGCTTAAACTTTTCTCATCTTTTGTTTTGGACTCCAGTCAAGCTTAAACTTTAAGGATGTGCCTTACCACCCACCACTTTTTTTATGAATAGTGTATTATTCTCTTTTTAATTTATAAAAAGTAACAAAAGCCTAATTCATAGAAAAAAATTAATATAATTTAAAAAATATTTAAAAGGTGGTAAAAATGGGAGTAGATTATAATGAATATAAGGCTTAAGCAAATTTGAAAGGTGGCAAAAATGAGAGTAGATTACATCGAAATCGATCTCCCTTTCTTTAACTGTGCAAGAAGCCAAGCGTTCCTTAAGGCAGCAGAAAATCTCAGTTGATTTGTTTAAGGTTCGGCTTTTAACAATAATTAGTGGATTTTTCTTTCTTAAGCATTTGCATTGCATAAAACATTATGAATTTATGAATTTCTGTTTCTGGAATTGTTAATAGTAATCTGAAACTTTGCCTAAAAGCAGTTCATCTTGAGTCTTTTTGGTTTCGAAACATTTCAATACTTTTTACAATGACATCCATTCTGTCAATTTTTTCCCAATTTTTTTCTGCAAATAAAATCTTCTTAATTTTATTGAAGCAATTGTGGGTGTAGCATTATATTGCTCAAACAATAAATATAGACTTGCACATGTACTCGATGAACATAATTACAATTAGACGTATAAGGTCAAAACTAGAAAAATTGATTTACATCATAATGAATCTGTAGATACAATGAATGTAATTACTGTACATTCTTCCCATTCGTTTTTCATATGATTATACCCGTACGCTAGAAGAACATGCAGAGAATTTATAAAAGAACCTGCTTGAATATGCACCCAATCTTATAGAGAAAACTATAAGAACCTTTTTTAATCATATTTTCACTGAAAATCTCCTCCGTCGCTGGTACCATGCAAGCAAGCCCTGGATGATTGTAGCTGACTTTCCAGTTTTGTATATATTTGTATTGAAGCTCTTTGACCTGAAGTCTACACCAATGGAAGCCTTAATAAAATGGATACTGTGAAATATATGCGCTTCAAAAGAAAAAAGACTTGCGAGAGTTTTGGTGCAGTATTTACCGTAGTATATACACACAACCAATTATTCAGAGGACAGGTAGAAAAACCCCATTTCTTGTGATTTAAAATAACAATCTTCTGTGGCTGGTAATAAAATTTCAAGCTCATGCACTTCATGTTTCTTGTGGTGAACGGGGAACTCTGTTTTCAAAGGCATCATCACAACATTTATTTCATTGAAGTCCTTCCCACCCAGAACTAATTGAAAATATCTATGAAAGGATAACGGTAGGACCTGAACCAGTACATGTTGCGTAAATATGCTTACCGGCAGACTTCAGATAGCTCAGGTTGTGCCAACAGAAGTTCCTCTACTGGTTTCAAAGCATCCATTCTATCACCACTGCTAGGCCTGTAAATTTGTGATGCTTTTCAGTTTGCAAATAACTTGATGCTAAATTCTTCTAAAACTAATGGTTTGACAAATATAATTTGAAAGAAAGGTTACAGTTTTGCTTCATTGTGGATCACTTTGTTAAAGCATGTACTACTTGCTGTCTAACTAATTTTCTGCAAGTAACTCATCCATGTATTTGTTCAGGTTGAAAGGGTATTTGCTACGGTTGCCTTTTCAATGACACATAAAATTCAACTTCTAAATTGTTTCAGGCTGCCATCCTTTAAGAGGAACGGTCTTACTCTCTATCAATATTGTAGCTATAAAATACGTGGAATGAGTACATGAGAAGCAAGAATCATGCCACAACCCTCATTAACACCATTTTTTTAATTAAGAAAAAGATATATATTGATATTGAAAAAGCTACAAATTTACAAAAACCCCAAACCCTGTATTTAGCATCAGTTGGAAAAGTATACGTATTACATATATATTTCTTATCAGCTAAAGCAAAACGGCAAACTTAAATTGCTATAGTATTAGTTTTACTAGCTAAACTCGGCAAAGGTTCTAGACATATAACATAAGGAAAAAAACATTAAACAGAGAAGAAAGCAAATGCCAACCAAGGCTTTTGCAGGCTTTGCATTGCCTTTTTCCCAACTTGAGTTTTAGTGGCAAATCTTTGCTGCGGAGAATGAGAAGGGACAGCGTCTTTCTTCCACATACAATCAGCAACAAGAATTTTCTCAATTGTTTCATTATGGTGGAGTACATTTTGATAACAAAACCTACAAACAGAGAGGCCCTCTGCTTGTTTAGTTAGACAGTTGATAATGCCCTTTCAATTTTCTTTGATGGCCTGGAGATTGCTGAGCAGCAAGTTCGAAAGGTGTTGGGTGTTGCCTTGCTGGGCAGTTTGAGCTTGAAGGACCTTAAGAAATCTACAGGGGGAGTAATTTATGTTAGCCAGTGCTATACGGATGGAGGACTCAATTAAAATTTGAAGGATTTGCATTGTATTTCTCATTCTCAACATTGCTAACAAAAGCATGCATAGGGATGGCAACTGCTTCATGGATTACAGGTTTTTCAGGGAGCAAGAATCACACGCTAAGGCAAAGAGGGATAAGTTGGAAGATTGTGGTTCTACTTTCAATATTTTGGGGAAGGGTGGAGATGAAGGTAGCATTTTGGGCTTCGAAATCAACTCAGCAACAGAGGTAACCCTAGTATGTGTTAGGATTAGAAATGAGACTTGATTATATTGGTGTAAAGACAAAGGAGTGGCTGGCTGTACCTTCAATGCGTGTGAATTCAGATTGGTTCTTACTTTCTTTATTGCCTTCACCAAGCAATGTCATTATACCCTCTTGCTCAATCATGTAGAGCAAATTCTCCTACATGGGACACGGAGTTGAGACCATTAGGTTTTTATCCTTCATGTGGATGGAGCAATTCCTCTAACAATTAGTTGCAATCCCTAGGTTACAAGATCGCCTAGCCTCTAGCATTCAATATCTCCTACTAGAGAATTTAATTGAATTCAAGCCTAGAACTCAAGTAACCGGAAAAATGCAGCTTAGCATTTGAGCCTTCAACCCACCTTCAAACTTAAGCATTGCCAGCTCAATCAAAAAAATGTACAATTGATGGCTAAAACTGGAAAGCTTACAAGTTACAAGCTTGCATGAACTAAAGAGAAAATTCTGATCAAGTATATTTCATGATTAGCAACCATGAGGATAAACATGTGATTAAGAAAATGTGAGAAGACATATTTAGTGGTGAAAAAGTGCAAGGTGACAGTCTTGAGGATTCCCTATATGAGTGAGCTTGCATTGAATCTAAGTCCTTATTTCATTATGTTTCAGCCAAGTTAAATAGGAGATAAATCTGAAGGAGTTTTGTCTGCTTGGAGAAGTTTACTGATATGACCAAACAACAAGAAGGTGACTCTCTTGGAGATTAGATTTATCATCAAAACACAGTTGGATGACAGCATGCCTGCCGTAATGAAGTCCTGCACAACCAAATCAATATGCACACCTTTGTGCAACATCATCACACATAATTAATGTGTCAGCATCTAATGTGCCACTTCAAAACACCCAAAAACTGTGTTGCCCCAATTCACATGTTTTTGCAATAGAATTTGTAAGCACTATCAGATTGTAAGGGAATCTGAATTACCCACACAACCACCAAGCTGTAGAGCACTCTATCAGGAATCAGATTGACATTAAGAGTAATTACTGAAGCAAACTTTTTTGTGGCCAATCTCCAATGCAATTGTATAAAAGTACATCATGACATTCTTTAATCAATCAGTCAGCTAGGAGTTGATGAGCTAGCTAGCACAAGAAATGCCACAACCCTCCTTTAGTAATGTTGATTGCTCTGGGATTATGCCATATCTACTGTAACTCAAGGAACCTATTCCTTCTTGTTTTGGAATTTTTCTCTGCGCCCAGCAAGTGTGAGTGCACTCAGTGCTAAGTGTTCCACAGGGACATGTCCCCACAGGTTCATGTGACATCCATAACATCCCAAGGAGTAGGGAACTTAGAGGGACATGCCTGCTTTTTCAGGACCAAACAGCCTGCTCCATTTGGTGCACAAATTTTTTTAGAGGTAATTTTTTACAGGAAAAAATACGTAAAAAATCCCTAAAAACTGAAAAGATAATAGGGTGAGGATTTTCATTTCATATTCAGCACGTCTTTTTTACTTTTAAAATTTTCAGTTGCTTTATTTTTTGTTTAAATTATTTTAATAGCTGTCCTCAAAAAATAGGAAAACTTTTGCCGTCCCCAAAACTGCATCGCCATGTCCCATGTCCCCCCATCCTAGAAGTTTGGACAAACATTGGTGCTACTTCTAACCATTTCAAACTAAAGAACTTCCTTTGATACCTTGCATGTACCGAATCTGGTTCAAAAAATTTAATTCCTTTGCTGAAGATCTCAATACATATGTAAGGGCAAGCAACCTGGTTTTGTAGCACACATGCATGCAATAAGTCTCTCCTGTTCACATCTAATGCATAAACATACAAAATGCAGGTGGCTTGCTTAGAGTTAATAAAACCGTGATCCAAGTAAAAACTTGGCTGACAGTGCACTTGCCATGCCAAAGTCCTATGCAACCAAATCAATCTGTACATTTATGCATGACATCATCACACACTGTCTATGCATTCGCACCTCATGTGCCAGCAGTGCACCGCCTAAAAGAACCTACACATTGTGCAACCTTTGATCTGTGTATGTACACAACAGAAACCATAACTGTTATCAAAGCAGTTAGCAAACTGAGCTATCTGAAGCACCCTTGCAGCCACCATATTGCAGAGCATCCTTGTTACAATTCAAACTCACATTCAGAGTGCTTACTAAAGGCAAATAATTTTCTAAACTTCCATCTAAATTGCACAACAATGAATCGTAGCATTTATCTATTAGCTCAGAGTTAGTCAATTAGCCAGCCAGCACACATAGCTCCACACCTCAAGCCAAGCACACAACTTTCTCAATCTGAATAGCAGACTTATCCCATTTATGGTTAATGGAATAGTAATTAGGCTACACTCTTTCTCATGAATGCTTGCGGATTCTTTTTGATAGATTAGGATTACAATTACACTGAGAGGCATTCTACAGTGCCATCAACTGAGTGTCATGTTCTGACCATGTACATAAAAAAAACTAAAACACAGTGGACATATATATCAAAAAATAAATAAAACTATAAAATAACTCTTAACTAGAATAAAATAAAATATAAGAACTATAAGTAAATAAAAATAGAACAATTCTTAAATAGTTCTGAAGTAAAATAAAATAACTCTTAATAAATAAAATAGTTCTAATTAAAATAAAACAACTCTTACAAAAATAAAATAACTCATAAATAGAATAACTATTAAGTTTAACTGTTTAAGTAAATAAAATAGTTCCAAACTGATATTTCTCAGCATTTTTTAGATGAATATCAATTTAATATCATTTTATCACTCATATTCAGTACTTATATAACATAGATCTATCCTATTAATAAACTAAAAAAAATTACATTAAGATGCTAGCAGCCTCTTTGCCCATCAAACTTTTAAGAATTATTTTAATTTATTTACACTGTTTACTAAGAAATATATTTATTTACTTAATAATTGTTTTATTTACTTAAGGTTTATTTTATTTTACTTTAGAACTATTTAAGAATTATTTTACTTTATTTACATTGTTTATTTTATTTTTATCTGAAGAGCACCTTTTTTTACCTTGATTTGTGATTTAAGTGGAATAGGCACTTTGAGAATGATATATAGGTATGCTAGTTTATATCCAGCATCACTACAGAATTTTCCTAATTTTCACAGCAATGGTACATACAAATATACATGTCTTACTAGTTTGGGAAACCAGCCTTACAAATTCTTTATTTATAATTTATTTTAGAAAAACAATTCATTCAGACAAATATAAAGAATATCTCAACCTGCCTTCCAAATTCTTTATTTATAATTTATTTTAGAAAAACAATTCATTCAGACAAATATAAAAAATATCTCAACCTGCTTTCCAATAAATTAAAGATGATTAAGGTTGAACTCATATATGCAGAAACCATACCCAGAAGATAGTGTTTTTTCAACAAGCATACAATCCAGGCCCAAGAAAAGAAATCACGCACCTTTCTTCAAGTGACAAAAGTCTATGGTGTAACCCATTATCTGTACCAACATAAGTAGCAATCAAGGCACCTGCATCTGGATGTGGCCAGCTGCGTGAGCTGGGAAACCTAATTATAAATGTTCCAGGTTTTGCAGATCCCTCTGAAGTACTAAGTAAAACTTCAGCTTCCTCACGTGATATCATTCCCTCAATCCACCGAGGTTCCATACTTTCCCAGGCTCTCCTTATCTGGGGGTTAGACAAAGACAATGCTACAGGGAATAACCACTGCCACAACTGGTCAAACTCTTCACGGACAATAGTCTCACTACAACCAGCTATTCTCCGCAAGAACTCCTTGTCCTGCTAGCATCATGCATGATTATTATATGCCTGAAACTTTCGTTTTAAAAGAACATAGTGCAAGCTTCAAAATGAACTGGAAGGTATTTTGGAGTGCTCCAACCAGACCTGAAAAGTGAACTTTCTTCTTTTAGTCTTTGTAAGCATAATAAATCTCTTTTCCACCTGATGTATAACAGTGTTCCATGGCAATGGATACATTTCTTTGGTAAGCATCTTCCAGAGATCAATTCCCTCTTGGATCAACTGCTTTGCAATCAAAATCTGATACCTGGTTTTTTTGGAAGCATATTAATTGTCAATCCATTTAAGATTTGACAAGCAATATGAAATGGTAACAAACATACTGATTTCAACCCAAAATGACTGAAAAGTTGATATAGTGCATTTGAAAGAGAAATTTTACTTCCTAATGGTGTCTAATAAGCCTGCACCTGACTGTGATAAAACAATAAAAATTACCCATTATGATGACATCCTGTATACTGAGAAACGCATGCTGCAAAATCTGCCACATCCTGGTCACTTCTGGACATAACAGTACTTTTCAAGAAAAGAGAACGATTAAATATGTTTTCAAGACAGTATTTAAAAACCATGTAGTCTGAAAATGCTCCCTCTGATGTTCCAAGTCTCTTGGCAGCTGACTTTTGCGTATAAATATTGTCACAAAAACTATTAGTTCCTTGAAAATTTTCTGACTTGATTTCCAAATTTGTACTAAACAAAGAATCTGTTTGATGTAAATTTAATGGCAAAGGCATTGCATGATCAGAAGAGTCATTTTTGCAATGTCCATATGCAGCTCCCAAGGGACTGTGCCCATGAAAAACCTTGGGCAGTTCTGTAGGAGATGCAATTGATGTATCATTACCAGATAAGTTGCAAGCATTACCTTCTGCATTAGAATATTGATCTAAATCGCTATTACTATTTGCAAGTCTTACGGACAGTTTTTCATGTCCCACCTTTACACGCTTTAATACTGGTGTAATTTTTGTAGTTTGGGTGATCGATCCATGAACAAGGTTGTCTCCATTTACCAGTTGTGATTCTGAAGTAGGCTCATCAGTTCTTGGGGAGCATGCTGTGTCAAGTTGATATGCAGAAGCATTAGGCTTTTTCCATGATACAGATAGTGTTCGACTGTTACGGTTTCTTGAGACACAACGGATTGGTCGTGAGAATACTCGAAGAAATGGATAGTTCATACTGTGAGATGAATCAAAACATACTCGAAACAGTCTATTGTCACATTTAGAGGACAGCTGTAAATTAAAAGAAAAGGCACAATCAAGAACCATTATAAGTTGTTGAAGTTCAACTAATATTAGAGTGACACAGTCAACCTGTTATAACTTCTGAAGACTGAAATAATGTATAAAAAATTATAGTAAGCAAATGAACAGCAAATTACTTATCCTAGGCATCGGTAGATTTAGTTAAATAACAAGGTATAAAGATACCTGGGATATTTTGAGCTTAAAAGATGCACGACCATGAATAAGTCTGATTGGACGCTCAGTCGAAGGAAACTCGACACCATCAAAGGTGGTAAGAAGGGGAGCTTCAGCATTGTCTTTTGGTTTCTCAACAAGGGCTCCATTATCCGCATACACAAGTAATGCAACAAGCTGAAAAATATAGTTTTATGTACACACAAATTACCTAGTTGAGAATCATAGAATATATTAAACATCAAATGAAACTGTTCACATAATAAACAAAGCCTAAAAACTATTCAGCACCTCCATATCTTTGTGAACAGAACGACCAAGTGCATCTAATAAGACAACATCAAGTGCAAAATTCCTGCGACAGGATGCCTGGAAACATAAACAGGCATTTCAGACAAGGGTCACCACATAAGACCGCAAATTCTGTTTGGTGAAACTGTACCAATTTTGTAAGACTGAATTTTTTACATGTAAAACAGAGTTAAAAGCAAAAAGATGCTTTGTAATCAAGCCTTTTCCTGATATTTTCAGATTAATTCATTGAAATATTAACCTCCAAATATATTCAATGTGAATGCTATACCAATAACTGAATCTTGACCCTTAAATCATCTTGGAAATTTATGGCAGTGGAAATTTTGTAGTAACCCTCAAAAAATGAGAAAAAGCTTTTCAACCACGCTGAAAATTTTCTTCTTTTTGCAGATAGTAAATTGCTTAATCATTGAAAAAAAGATTGAACAAGAAGAAAGAAATTTGAGAAAAGAAACAAGACTCACCTTGCCTCCGACAACACTCCATATACCATCGCCACTTTCCTCAAGATTGTAATCATCTGAAGCACCAGATGAACCATCAAGTGCCAATTCCAGTGGTGGATTCTGTTAATCTCAGATAAGCAAAAACCTTGGAGAATAAGTGAGTTTTCTTACATTACCAAGTTACTAATATTTATATCAATCTACAAAACAAGAACATAATCTCTTCAAGTATCTGGCTTCCACTTTGTATTTATAGTTTTGCACCTTGACATAATGATTTGTAACAGCTGGTTGGGTCAAGATCCTAACATAATGAGCATATCCTTGTACACCATTACAGTTACTATCAGCACCAACTAAGTTTAGAGGCTTCAATTTCTCTTCTGTGATACCATTCTGTGATGCATATTCTACTCTCTTTTCTCCAACCACTACTCCATCAATGTGAAGACGAATAACATTTGTGCTAACCTGTTCCAAATACCAAAATAGAAGAAAGAATCATCATTTACCACACAAACCAGATGCATAATGCCATGTCATATGAGCTCATATAAGAAAACAAATAGGATACATCATAACCCAAAATCTTCTGTATACTTATGCTTTGGTCTTTATTCACATTAGTTGAAGATAATCTTTTGAAAAAATACTGGTTTAGAGTTGCTGTTTCCATCAACTAATTAGGTAAAAGTTGTATAAGCATATACAAATATCATCAGTCTCCAACAATGGGGTGGAAAACAAAGCAAATCATCTTGGAAAAATGAGGTCCTCCTCCTTTGCTATGGTGGAAGCTTAATATAGATAGGGACTCCAAAGGAAATCCCATTCCTGCTGCAGTAGGCAGGATCTGTTCTGACCACACACGGCAATTTTTTTGTATGGAGAAGGCCTTATGCAACTAAACAAGCTAGCTGAAGCTACTCATATCAAATGAGAACTATGACTAAAATTTGTTGAATGGAATGGACTTGGTTATGGATGAAATGGATTTGGAATTCCTAGCCATGTACCTTAGAAAAGATAAACAAAATAGTCAAAAAAATTGAAAGCACTCCACTTTGATTAACTAAACCATAGGAATAAAGACACCTTCAGAAATTTTAGTCAAAGACATCCCTAAAGAACACAATAAGGTAGTTGAACTGTTGGCTAATTTGACCATTTCTTTGAAGTTGAGAATTGCATGACTAATAAAGAAGAAATCAAGAAATTTAGCTGGAATAAGGGGGACTGATAGAAACTCTAATCTACCTGACCCCATTCCTCATGTAGATCGGATTTTCTTTCTAAGGGAAGGGCCCCTTGGGCCACTCTAATAGGTGATTATTAGAAAGGAATGTTTATTCCAATTTTCCAATTCCTTGATTATGTTTCCCTTTCATATTTTTTATATAACACCAAAAGAAGCTTGGTCCAATCAAAAATACAAAGGAGGAAATTTTAGCACATATGGCTGCTAAACCTATGCCCAAATTCTAGATGAATTATTTAAACTCTATATAAATGAAAAAAACATGTTTTTACAACTTATATTATGAAGTCAAAAGCAAGAAAAACCAGTTTTTAGGAGAGATTTGTTTTTAAAAACTCCTATTTTTTCTAAAGAAATTGTATAAATTGTATAAGCACAGGGTATACATTGGTGAATCCACTATAAAAAAGCATAATATCCTATGCAACATTTTTCATATTGGAAAACAAATTTTAGAGTGGATGGCAATATTTTATGTAACATTTTTTTCTCAATTCAGAGAATTAATTTTCCTATCAATATATAGCTTGTATGGTGATCCAATATTTAAAATTCGTATCAATACAAAACTGTTAAACAAAGATGTTGAAATGGTATAGAAAATAAAAAACTGCATCTGACAAACTAGGCTGATTATGGGCCAAATTGTTATATACAAATATGATGGTATGTATCTATCTTAAAAAATTAAATTTTCTAATTCAAAGTGATATTGTTTTGAGATCAAGGAAAATCTATCAAACATGGGCAAATTGGAAACTTATGAAGATGTAATAACTCCCCTAAGTTACTACTATTTTTTTTAATGCCAATTACAGTTTCTTACCAAATTCTAACACATCACAAAATTTGGTTAACTATCTTCTTCTTAGAACACGATTAAAAATCCAAACAATTAACATGTTCTAGCTCTTAATTGGCATATTGACGTTTGTCTACATTCAATTGAAGCGCCAAATATTTCTATATCTTACTAAATTATTCCCAATTTAGATGTGCTAGGATCTTAATCTTACCAAACCTAGCAACAGCAGCAATTGTATGCTACCAACATTCTTACACTGTATTGGGTAAGCTCTCTTTACCATGACGTATCCCTAGACCCAAACCTATTCCTCAAATGTTCATTCAAAATGGTCCAACCAACATCCTTTTCAAAGAATAAGAGGCTCTGTAGTTTGCACCATAAACTTCCATCCCTTTCATTCAAAATGGATTCACACAAAAGAAAACCCACAAATTAAGGTTAACAAGTCTTGTAAACAAACAATTATTGTTTACATCTTAAGGACTTAGCACATTAGAGACTACAGTTCATGCCCAAAAGACAATGTTTCCAATAACAAGTAGTAAGTCCAACTTCTTGGAAGAATATCATATCTTTCACAAAATTGTAGAATGCAAGACCAATCCAAGACCTCATGTACATAAACTAAATGAACATTATGGATTACATCAATGATACATAGATTACCAGGTTAGTACCCAATGATGATCATATAGACTCAAGAACTTTGAATAATCTCATACTACATGATGCAAGACATCATTTTACAATTGATTACTTTCATGGAGAAATGGTTTTAACTCACTCGTCCAAGATTCAAAACATAGCATAAAATTGTTGATCTCCACTTCATGGAGACAATTAACTTATCCCATGGAATGTGTAATGTCCCCATTTTTGGTTACGTAGGCATCGTAATTAGTTTTGGGTTTCTTATTAATCACTAGAAGAGTTGTTTGACATTTCCGATGAGCTTGTGTACTCTAGCACCTTCTAATGCCACTTCCGATCGAGTTTTGTATTTTTCGTATTTTTAGTTGGTTGTGTGGGAAATATTTATTAATTAAATAATTAATTTTAAGTTGTCGAAAAAGATTAAATTAAAAGACAACTTAAATTAATTATTTTTAAAGGTGTGCAAAAGTGACTTAAGTTCTAGAAAAGTTTAATTAAATTAATTAAGTCACTTTTGGGTGAATTAAAGACTAATTCTTAAAAAGAATTAAATTAAAAGCAAATTGGAGGAATTCAAGAAAGGTGGTGGGGAGTTATGGAGAGAAAAGAATAAAAGTATTTTTGAGTTCTTTTGCAGGGATGTTTATTTGGTTTGGAGAACAAGTAATTGTTGGTTGAACAGAGTTCACCTCAACCTTTTGGAGGACGTAAACCCTCTTAAAGAAGATCAGTTTCAATGGTCAGATTATACACCCTGACTGGCATTGGCAGAATCACTTAGATTTCGCATTTGGTATTAACAGTTGAAGTTTTCGAGAATTTGGGAAGTCTTGAGCCAAGATGATTTTTTTTTACTCGAGAGAAAATGGTGAATTTGCAGAAGAGGAGAGGTATCCATAAAATATTTATATTTTATATCCTTCCAAATAGCCATACCTGATCAAAGATTAAGTTTTTAATTCTGTAAACCAAGAGCCGTACAATAGGTGGTCTTCTATATTGAATTCGATTCAAATTGGAATTCTTTCCATTGGTTGTGCCCTTATATTTTATTATCAACAACTCCCTGAGAAGCGGAACTATGGAGAAGAATTGATCAATAAATTTATAAGAAATTTATAAAATTTTTGGGGAAATGAATTAATTTGCTGCCACTGTATGAGACATATTAAAGGTGTTAAATCAAACGAACCCACTTCAGGAATCATTTCCCCTAGAAGTTGTTGCCAACCTTCTACAACCACCACCGTATCTTATTAGTCTCTAGCCGAAGGCGCCCAGATAATAAATATTAAATGTTAAATGTTGTGGACGTGGTAATATAGAAGCAACTAAGCCATTGTGCTTCTTTGTAATATCCATCACCAAATTATAGAATCAAACTTTCCTTTAGAGTCGTCGTGGACAAAAGGGGATCATAGTACTCTATTTGCATTCAAAATGGTGGAAGGGACACGATAGGTAAAAACAAGGATAGTGCTACCACCATAAAAGAAAGACAATACTTCAAATAGATTCATCAAATCCTTGTTTT
>VDFB02090214.1:0-34752 GCA_007258455.2 Sequoia sempervirens | reverse complement strand
AGTTACAATCATAGGATAAAACCTAGAATTTTTCAAGTGGGAGTGTTGGTCCTAAAGGAAAACCCTAGGAACCAGTAGGATAGAGAAAAGAAAGGGAAGTTTGAACCTAACTGGCTAGGTCCCTTTGTAATCACATCAATGTATGGATCAAGAGCATATCAATTGTCAACACTTGAAGGTGATTTGTTTAATGAACCTATCAAAAGTATCCATCTCAGAAAGTTCTATACCTGAATCACTTAGTGCATGAATTAAGTTTCAGAAAATGGATACCTTGATGAGAACCTAGAAAATAGGCATCCCAGTGATAGAAAAATACAAAAAAATCAGAAAAATACAAAAATACAAAAAAATCAGAAAAGCAGAAAAATACAATAAAATCAAAAAGACTGAAAAGGTGCATTAAAAACATGTAGTGAAAACCTAGAAATAGGTGCTATTTGTGATTCAAATCAGCTCTCTCATCTATTTTGACACATTTCATGGTCGATACTTTCACCATCAACATTCTTTTGCATCCATTATCATATCACATCACATGGGAATGTCTCACCCTAGCTTGGGGGCAACATCTGAATCTCATTGGGGGAAATAAACATTGAGCATAATCAAATGGACAAACAATAGTAGAGAAAAAACAACAAAAACAATGATTGAGACACAACCCAACATGGGACATCAATCACCATCAAAAACACATTAGACATCCATATCACAATAGAAAATTCAAAAACAAGTTAAAAATTCAGTATCAAAAAATCCAAAAACATGGGTCTGTGTCAGCCAAACTATGTGGTTTGTGTGTGTATAACGTAGGCAAGGCTAATCATTGATCAAAGCCTAAGGCCCCTAGGATAGGTCTTTAGGTTAGGTCTTTGGTCAAAATCATGAAAAATCACAAAAAATACAAAAACATCATAAAATCAGGATGGATGATCAAATTTGAATAATGATTTAAATAATTTAAACAAATGTCGGATATGTTGTACTTTTATCATTGTTATCATTTCCTTGGAGTGACTCAATGATGTATTGAACTAGAGAAGCAAGGAAGAAGAATGACATTTTTTCTTTATTTGTTGTTTGTGAATTAATCATAACTACTATGTGAATTGTCACGGGAAGTGCTCTAAAAAGTATCATGGATGACATTCCAATTCACATAGGAAAGGGGTTAATTATTGTATGTTTATGCAAGAAATGCTCAGGTCATCTCGGTTTAATTATACCTAGATGCTTGTGTTCGCTTGCAATATCAAAAATCGTGAAAGTAGTACTCAGGTCATCTTTGGTTTACATTATACCTTTGATTCTTGTACTCACTTTCAACATTTTAAAAGATCGATGATGATACAAAGCACAAAAGTACTGTTAAAATGCCAATGTTTGCATGTAGATTTGCATGATTAAATTAGATTGCATTCATAATAGTTTTTGTATATGCAGAGTATTTATTACAAAATTGGTGAATCATTCAGTAAACAATTATCTTTTCTTATAATCAGATTGAGTATACTTGACAAAAACATCATCATGATCATATAGTTGCATTATCATATTCATTTACATACATTAGAAACCATTTAATCATCATTTCACCATTCATACATTTGAATCATAACATTTTGTATTCATCATATCATATTTTCCATATCACATAAAATATTGCATAAATAAAAACTCAAAAATAAATCTCCATCATCACATATTTCATTCATCCATCAAAATCATATCATTTATCGTACAACATGTCCATAAATTTATTGCATCATATATCATTCATCATTTTTATCCATTTACTACATCATATATTTGCATTTACATCGCATATAGTATATCATTTAAACACATCATTCATACATCATGAATCCATAAAACATGCATCCATACATTACCATTATGTACATCATAGATAGAACAACATCATATCAAAGCATACCATCATAACAATAAAAGCACCACATAGCATATAGAACATAAAAGAAAATGCATCCATCAAAGAATCATGTAGAACACATATGGATCAAAGAGTCCACTACATATCATATAAATAAAAATAATAATGTCAAGTAGACAAGGATGTCTAAAATAAATAAAGATATATAACATCAATGGCTATAATCGACATATACATCAATGTCTCAATATACAAAGGAGAAAATGACATCTAAACTAAGTACTGCTAGCTCCAAACGGTGCAAGCATAGCAAGACTGGTCTCTCCACCACCACCACCAGATGTACCAGGATCTCTGGAATCTCTTCATAAAGGCTATGTAACACCCCCACTGATGGTCCTGGAATGTGACCTAGTAGAATGAGACTGTACATAGTTGACTCTTTGCTCAGAAGGAACTGGATCATAATATCTCCGTCTATAAAACTCAATCTCCTTTCCAATACGAGCAACCTCGCATATAATCTACTAGGGAGGTACCATCTGCCAGTCTCTGCAATCTCTTAGTTGTGGCCTAAGCACCCTCTGCTGCAAACCTGGCAGCATCCCTCTCAGTTGTCAAAGAGGCAATCTGAGCCTGGGAACCAGCTACAGTCTACCTAGCTGCATCCCTCTCGACTGTCAATGATGTAATATGTGACTGTGTTGTGGCTAACTGAGCTTGCACTGATGCTAGAGCCTTTGCATGAGACTAGGTCTGAGCCTGCATCTGAGCTTGGGTCTGCTCTACTAAACCCTGCATCTGAACGAGCTACTCCTGAGCAGTCTCTAACTGAACCTGAAGATCTGCTATTTGTAGCTGCTCTAAAATACCTCCCATGGCCTACCTCTTACAAGGCATAGTCTCATCTGGAAAATCTAAAACAGGGCCCGACCCACCTGCAGCCTCTCCACTGTCAAATCTATAATCCTCACCACTGCTATCATCCTCGATGATCTCATCTCTGCTACTCTCAACACCAACATCCTCCTCGACGCCAACATCCTCTGCCTCAACCTCCCCAACATCCTCTCTCCTCTGCCTTCGACCATGTGCAATGGGAACGTCCTCTTCTACAGGTAATGGGATAGGCTCATCTAGAATGGTAATACGAGGGAAAGGATACAGAGCCAGATACTCAGCATAGTCAGCTATAACCGGTGACTCAACAATATCGGGTTGGATATCCCACTCAAAAGGCTGCAAGGCCTGAAACTCCTAGATAGTAGCAGCATACAACAAACAAGGCCCCCAATTTGCAGAATCCAACTAACAATGAGTGTAATGAGAAACACCCAAGGGCATACTCTGAACCATCCCATATTGTCTATACACCCATCTCATCAAAAATTGCTCTAGAACCTGACGAGTATGGCCAATTAGGATCATTGACTAATAAAGAAATGGTAGCTGGATATCATCATCATCCCAATGATCACAATCTAAGTAGGGATGCCATGTCACAGACTCTATGTCATCAATAACTCTCCTCCAATACTCTAACTTACCCAATCTGGACTGAGTAAGCCAATCAACATATCTGAACACATAAGGTCTCATGGGTGGCCTCTGTCTAACTGGAACTAGATGCGTGATAGCTATGTGCTCCCACACCCATACCTGAAGCAAAGTAACGCTGATAGATAAACTCCAACCACTGAGATACATAGCTAAATGTAAATCATGATATAAATGGGCAAGCATACACGTGCCCCAAGAAAATATGGTGCCATGAATAACCATACTCTCTAAAACTCGGCCCCAACCAACCGAGAATCCCTTAGACCTGCGATCTGGACTAAGGAATCCTCCAATGAAACCAACAAGTACTGTAGGAAAAGTGGACTATGCATCAACCATCTCACACCATGTAATCCATTCTCCAGTAATATGATCATCTTGAAACATTCTACCAAGGCCATCAGTCTCACCTTGCTCTATAGAATCATATATGATGATATCTCCAACAATGGGAAGCTGTAGAATCCACCAGACATCCTCTGGGGTGACTGTCATCTCACCGGTAGGAAGATGAAAGGTGTTGTGCTTGCTATGCCACCTCTCGGCTAACGTTGCCAACAAACCCCGATTAATCCTAATCTAGGGTATATATGGAAGGGGAGACAATCTATAACGAATGATAATAGCCATCTCAGGTTGTGCCAACTGTGATATAAGATCAAATGTCCAAGGGAAATGCTCTCGAACCTAGAGGTTCCCCAATCGCTCTTATTATCATAAAAAGATAAAAGTCAATAAATTCATGTCAATCATCAAAAACATCAAATTAACCTATCAAATCCAATCAGCTCTTGGTGATAATTTTGATCAAATCTTATGAGAAAACATCATTGAACCTCACCTATCATGAGGTAAATCATCAATGCATCAAATCAACCTCGCTTATCATAAGGTATGTTAATCAAACTATAATTATTCCTCACCTATCATGAGGATAGTTATCATCAACACAAACATCAGACCTTTCCTATCATGAGGTCGAAAAATCATGTATTTGATCAAACTAATCAATCATATCAAACTAACAGCTGATACGATCAAAAATCAACAAAATCAAGGACAAATTGACAAAAAATACATCACTTTGATTTGAATGCGCTAAAAGAGATATTCAAAGCACTAAAAGAATGACATGCATAATTTCAACAGAAAAAAGTGCTATTACAAACAAACAAAGCACCATTTTATCAAAAGTGCCATTCTATTTGGTCAACGTGCTACCACTTTGGGTCAAAGCGCTAAAACTTTGAATGCGCCAAAATAGAAAGCTTAAGCACTACAAAATCTAACCTAGGCGCTAAAGTTCTAAAAGTGCTAATCTATCTTACATAAGCGCTACAATAGTTATCCTAAGCGCTAATCTAGCCTAGTGACGCGCTAAAACAAAACTCCTAAGTGCTAAAGCTTTAAAAGCACTACAATGGAACTTAAAAGCACTACAACAAAACTAAAAAGCGCTAAAAGGAAATTAAAAAAAAATCTGCAAATACACAAAAAACGAGGAAAATGCATGAAAATCGAGAAAAAAATAGAACATACCGAAGGTCCATACGCAATTGGTCGTTGATGGATTCATACATGCTCGAAATAGTGAGTGTGATAGGGAATCGACATCTCACTCCAAGTGGCACAAAAATCTCTCTCACAAAGTTTTCAAAAGTCAAAATGTACAAATAAAGTTGAAAAGGGCCTTTTTAACCTTTTATAGGTTATTTGAGAAGGGGTTTTTGTGGGATTGATTTATTTTTTTTAAAGGGGAGATTAATTGAAATTCATCTAGGGGCACTTTCTACATCAATTATCGGGAGATAAATTATTTCATCATCGAATCTTCATCGAATATACATCGAATCTACATCAAATCATCAAAAAATCATAAAAATTTGATTTTTTTTGAAAAATTCAAAAAAAAATAAAAAAATCATTAATTTATCTCTCGAGGGGGCATATATCCATCAAACACCTGAAAATCATGTCTGGGGCATTCTAAAAAAAATTCTCCTTAATACTAGCAGCAGCAACACAAAATTTTCTTTGAAGCAATGCGTAAACACATCACTTCAAAGAGGGGCAAAATGTATACACCTAAAAATGGTCTGGAGAATATAATTAGTTAAATATGCTTTATTTAATTAATTAATCCTAAACTCATCTACTTAGTAAATAAATAGAAATATTTATTTATATTAAGTTCACTATTACTTCTTCTATTTTATCATATTATTTTCCTCTTAATTAAATAAAAAAAATTAAATACTTTGTTTTATTTAATTATTATCATTATTATTTCTTCTATACTTTATCCATTAAATTCTATCTTAAATTAAATACACTTCAATAATTTGTGTTATTTAATCATCTTATCATATTTCCTCTTAATTAAATAAAGATATCCTAAAGTTTTATTTAATTATCATATTCCTCTTTATTAAATAAGCAAATATCAAATATTTGTTTTATTTAATTAAATCTTCCTAATTTGCTAAAATTGAATAAATAAAAAATATTCAAATAAAGGCATGAATCAATATTCTTCTATTCACTCACCAATAAAATTAGATTTTTTAAATCTAATTAATGTAACAGGCATTCACAAGAAAGCCTCGGGGACAAACCAGTAGGAAATTCTCTCAATCTTCTTCCTCTGATCTTTCCTCAGTAGGAAATTCTCTCAATCTTCTTCCTCTGATCTTTCCTATCATCTTGCCTAGTGTTTTCATGGGGAGGAACAATCCCCATGATCAGTTTCAGCCTTTCAATCTCTTACCATTCAAATCTCCAGATTGAATCCCAACCATTGTCGTATTGCCCCTATGTAAAATGTACTATCATAAATCTATAAATACAACATTTCTTCATAAGAAATGGATTCCAAAAATTATCATCCTTTATGCAAACTTACTCTATAGGAATTAGCACTTAAGCATCTTAAGCATAGCATCAATATTTTTAGCAATAGCATCATACCATCACAATATCAGTAGATTTAGAATCATGGTAGCATCATTAGATTTTACTATAGCTTCCATTTATCATATTTCATGTTAGAATATTTTACAGTAGCTCCATATCATCTAGAAATCATTAATAATCATTGAATCATGGCATTTAGCATCAATTCCATTCTCTAGATAGGCATTTTAAATAGTTACGGTGCTTACAAATCTGAGAGCCTCTATAACTTGATAAATCTTTGGAGATAGGAGACAATGAGATGCTTTCAAGATTTTTGTTCTTTTAAATTAGTTTAATTCATGTTAATCTTGATATAATGTTTCATTAAGAAGTGTTTTTGTTGTTCTTTACATTATTACTTATTCACACTTACACATCCATAGGGAGGTGCAGTCACTATTTTGTGATGATGATATCGCACAGTCAACAAACCCTCTCGATACGATAAGACCCAAAAAAATGCAATGAAGAAATCCTTCAGTTGTTATTCATAGTGCCTCAAACAGATGAGATAAAAGAGGGTTAAAATATTGATTGAGAGAGCACAAAACTTGCAAGCTGTCATGAGGTCTTTAATTATAACATAAGTTCATTCATGGTTTTATATTTTGTACTCTTTTATGTCATGAACTAAAATATGTGTTGTTTTTACATGATTTTTTGCATCCTCATGATGTTGTTGGCCATGATCAAGGTACTGTAGGTGCTGCTCGAGGAGTAGGGGTTGGTACAAGTGTCCATCTTGATCTTCCTGTGCATACATCACATCATCTGGCCCCATCATATGTTCTTATATTGTCAATTGAAATGTTGGAAACACATAGCATGCAGACATTCGGTAGTGCACCATCTGGCAACTAACACATGCCAAAACATGTGTCAGGACATGTACCTGGGGATGCAGAGGCCACTAGTACTAGTGATGTTTTAGCAACATTTCCTAAACCTTCCCGTATTACTAGTATGAGAACATTGTCCGTCACATTTGTGGTGACCGGGGATTTCGTTCCCATAAAGATAAAGAAGGTCCCAAGTACTTTAAAATGTCTTAATTATTATTATATATAATCCAATTGAAATTTACTTATTGATCACTCTTTTTAGACTAATGATCCCATGATCATTTTGTAGGAAATAATGTTTTTTATAAATATCTAAGTGATTACATTGGAGCTCTTTGGGCCCACCATACGTACACAGTGAAATTTCCAAAATCAAGATTTAAAAGATGAGCTCATTAACCGTTTAGTTGTGTTGTTTGGTGATAAAACATTCAACATAACCAATGTCCTTAAAAAACTGGTACCTATCTAAAATATGTGAGGGACCAATATGGGTCACATTTAGAGAAGAACAAAAAGTACGAGCGTCCCCCCATGATTTCAGAGAGGGAGTGGAAGGACATGGTGTCGGATGGAAAGGAGAAGGCTAAAAAGAAAAAAAGAAAGACACCACCGGGCTAAGGAAGGTATGTGATACTATCAACAATGTAATTATATACTGATTCCTCTTTCTTTTTACATAATCTAACATATTTCAAAATTTTCATAGGTTGCTCGACACATCGAGGGAAACAAAGTCAAGACTAGAAAAACACGGGCAACACAAACTTGGCTCTAGTGGTTATATGAAATTAACCACACAAATTGTAAGTATCAATAAATGAAATATTGCATCCAATTAATAAATTGCAAACAATTTTGGTTTTATCACACCATAGAAGCAAAATTCATGATCTTATGCAAAAATGTAGGGCTCTGAATTCAACAGAGCACCCATAGAAGAGGACCTAAAGATTTCCTTCTAGCAAGGCTATGGAGCCATGGCTTAATGCCTAAGAGTCTTGACTGGGAAAACACAATTTTCCACTGCATCCGACATGCAGGTAAATAAACTCAATAAAGTTTATTTAAAATTGAATACTTGTGCAATCTATTCAATATTAACTTCTACCATAAAGTAATTATGTTCCTATTTGTTTTAAACAGTAAAGCAATGTTAATACTACACATGACATTGGAATGCAGCCTGGTGAGGGTGCAGCACAACCTACAGATGAAGGTCATGGTGTGCATCTTGGTACTAGATGTATTCATGTGCTATACAAAACACAATATGGATTAATACAATTAAACATCTTTAATTGCAATTGGTGTATTAATTAATGTAACTTTTTGTGTTTCAACTTTAGAGCATGTAGAGCGTGATCAACATGTTGGGCATGATCAGGAACATGATGTGGCACCATCAGGTAAAGAGGACCACTCTAATGTTCTTTTAAACATATTTAATTGCAATTGGTGTATTAATTAATGTAACCTTTCGTGTTTCAACTCCAGATAAGGATTTAGAGGGTGTTCAAAATGTTAAGCATGAGACTATAAGATAAGATCAGGAACATGATCTGGCCCCATCAGGTAAAGAGAACCACTCTAATGTTCTTTTAATTAATGAAATACGTGTAACAATAATAATAAAACATATCAATTTAACATTTCTTTGTTATAGTAGCAAACCCCCCTTGCAGCGGCGTCCACGCCATGAGTACATGACTAGGCATACATTAAGATCATGAGCAAAGAGAAGAACAACTAAGGGGGAAATAGATGATTTAGAAAATGATAATCCACTTTACCTTTTTTTAGCTTCAAAAAAGAAACTAAAAAAAAGTGATTGTAATCATATTATGACAACAATATTTTTGATAATATGTAAAAACTCAAAGAATGAATGTTATATGTTATTAATGAATGAATGAATGTTAATGAATGAATGTTATATGTTATTAATGGATGAATGAATGATTAATGTTATATGATCGGGTATGGGGAATTGAAAGTGATGTGAGGGGGGGGACGGGTCAAATGAGCTTCCACTGTCACACGGTTGGCCCTGTTAAGTAGAAAATATTAAACTATTCTCGAAACAAAGAAAAGCTCAATAAGGTAATGCACTTTTCAATATAAGAAATGCATCATTTGAAGCATCAAACCATTATGCAAAGATGAAAGAAAGTGCTAACTTTTCACTATGGTGGCAGAAAAATGATTCTTTATACCCTGTTGCTTTCATTTTCCAAGCCAATTTCTCTTGCTTTGCATAGCTCTTCCATGTTTGTGGATGTGATATGACTCCTACATAAAAAACATGTAGCAGTTTACGGCCTTCAATCCAACTACATCCAAGTATCTTTTTAATTCCTCTATCTTTCATCAATCTATTTACTATTTGAACCTCGTACAGATGTTTTAGATGGAGAACCCATTATTGTGAAATGTGCCTCTCGTTGAGTAAAGTGAATCCATGCTTTGCATCATAATTTGAAGTTGTTTCCATTCCAATGTTCTGAGTTTAGTTTGTTTGTATGGCTTTGTATGAATACCACATTGCGTTGTGTGTGGATTTGGTTTCAAAGCTCTATTTCTTTTGTTTTTAGTGGTGACATAACTCTAAAATTTGACTTTTGTGCATAACAGGTTAGTGGAAAATTTGACAGCTCTGAAGGGTTTGGAGGCTCAATTGAGATAGATACACAGATATTTGGATCTTGTTGTTGATGGGAGGCTTCCACTTAACCATGAAATTTTGTACCATCTGCAGGTATGCAAAAATTTCTCTACTTACATTCATTAACTCACTGTAATATAATATCTGACAAAAATCTCCTTTTCATTATACTTAGATGTATTTTCATGCCCGGTTCCAAAGAACATGTTTTAGAACATGAAAGAAGGATGTTGGCAAGGGTTAAGGAATTTGGCTTTACACCTGCCAATTGCATAGTTTACTTCATTCATCCAACATATTGCCAATGCGTTTCACAATTGTTGGAATCATATCCTATAATTACAAAACTAGTAAAATTAAAATATGTAAGTTTCAAATATGGCATTACATATCTTTCTATGAATTTTTGAAACAAAATATCAAAATGGAGAAGTATTAAACAAATAATCTGCATAATTTCTAATAGATCAAGAATTTTTTTTGCAGAGTTATCTTGAATATATGTAAGACAAAAGTAACTTATAGAGATTGAAGTGGAATATCGGTAGTCAACACATCTTAGTAGTATGATCTCAATTCAAGAGAACTAGGTCCACTATCCATTAGCCAGTAAAACAAATAAAACCAATTCATAAGATTATTCTATTCTAATAGGGTTGACTGGTTGCTTGTTTCTTTTTGATTGTCAGGAAGTCATCAATATACACTTGGTTTTCCCGCCTTCTCTTGCCTTGTGGCCAAAAATTTTCTACATAAGGGATCAAAGTAACCTTCAAGATTGACAATGACAATGAGTACAAGGTCAATATAACTTAATGTTAATTGGGTATGATTTTATTTGTTCAAGACCAATTTAGATTCATTTTCTACTCACACTACTTTTATTTACATTTATGTTTTGCTAATATCTATTTTCCTTTACATTCATATTCTTCTATACATATTGTGTTTACAATAATGTTTTCCTTAATTTAATCTAGGGGAGAGGACCCAATAGCTGAGCATGTTTCAATAGTTGTGATAATAGTGGTTTATATAATGTCCACTATTTTTATCAATATAAGATCAATAGTTGTGACTTTAAAGTTGTTAGTGTTGATGATGACTTGTATTTGAAAATTAATTGCATTCAACATAGATTTGTAGAATGTATAGAATGACATGAATTAATAAATTTGAAGTTTTTCTTGAACTGTATAGAATTATTGAAGCTTTTACCTAATATAATTTTTCATACTTCCCAATAACTATATAATTCCACAGACAGTTGATACCAAAGACTAAGCCACAAATTCATATATGTTCATTAACTTCATCGAACTTCATGCATGCATCTAAGTCTTTTTGATGAAAACATCATTACAAAAATAAAACTATCTACAATATTCTTTTTTCCTATTCACCTCTCTCCTTTTGATATAAAAAAATGGATACTTATACATCAAATATTTGAAAGGACACGTCCTTTCAAAAATTTCTTATACATCAAATATCACCCAGAGTCACCCCGAATTTGTATCTTCATCGACAAGAGATCATGTATTGCTAGGATATTCTGTAGTTTCCCCAATGTGGTGAGTCTCCCCGATGATTATTCTTTCAATCTCAAGTATGTCGCCAAGACTCCTACTGATGTAATCTTATCGATGTGACATGGCGGGTCAGGTAGGCATTCAAAACTTACTCCGATGGTATATGTCTTGCCGATATGCTTCCCTCGTGCTTCATTGATGAGACAAGATGAGTATCTCACCGATGAAACTTCATCGCTGAGACCACAGGCTAGTCCTCCCGATATATGTTCTCAGGCAATTTTGATCATTGTAACAGTCTTGATCTTTCACCGATATGCCTACATTTGAATGAATAGTTTTTTATTAAAAATTGCATTGTTTCGTCAAAATTTCAACGAAAGCAACCAATGAACCTCCAAAAGCATCCGACGAAATTGCAATACGTCTAACGGAACTTTCGTCATAATGACTTGCCTATTTCATCGCAATTTCAACAAAATTTTGTTGTTCTTTTGATCTCAAGTATGTCGCCAAGACTCTTGTCGATGTAATCTTATCAATGTGACATAGCAAGTCGGGTAGACATTGAGAACTTACTCCGATGGTATATGTCTTGCTGATATGCTTCCCTCATGCTTCATTGATGAGACAAGATGAGTATCTCGTCGATGAAACTTCATTGTTGAGACCATAGGCCAGTCCTCTCGATATATCTTCTTAGGGAATTTTGATTATTGTAACAGTCTTGATCTTTCACCGATATTTTCAATACGTCCAACGAAAATTTCATCGTAATGACTTGCCTATTTTGTCACAATTTCGACGAACGTCTGTTGTTATTATGATGCTTTCGCAAAGGCATGCTACTTGTGTTCTATCTATTGTTCGTCATTAGGTCGACGATCGTTTCATTGATATTCCAACGAACACCAGATCCCCTTTTCATGGCGACAACTGACAAAGTTGAGTCGTGATTTCGACGTTTGAAAGCTAGTTGGAAAAGCGACGAAAATTATTTTAGTGATTCATCGATATTTCGACAATAGGTTGTCGATATTTCAACAAACTTTCATCAGAAATTGGACTCAAATACAGTAGTGTAACAACCATATATTGTCTTCAACTTTCTACTTACTATTTGTAGGTTATTGCACAAGTTCTACTTTAAATCTAAAGGCAAAGTTTGCAAAAAGAGAAATAGGACAGACAAGAGAAGGAATCAACTGCAATGGGGAGTGCTTTATTTTGAATGCTTTCATTTTATTTCTCTCTTTGCTTGTATTCTCTTGTTTTAGATGAGGTTTTTAGCTTAGAAGTGTTGTGGTTGTCACTTTATATAGGCTAGGGGAAATCAATTATAAAACTAAAACAACAATATATCAAACCCTCACTAGTATCCACACTCTACCAAAATTTGTAATTAATATTGTTTTTTCCGATCAATTGTGCATATGAAGAAATTTGTGAAACCTAGGGTTTTTTCCAAAAATGGCATAAATCTGCAACAAGAAGTTAATGAAACCTGCAAAAAAGTGAGCTAGATCAAAGGATTCATGTCGAGTTCACCAATGTAGTTAGGGTAAAAATCTTAGGGAAAATGCATAAATAAATTATTATGAAACTGTAACAAGCACAATAGAGCACAAACTAGCATGAAATGAAAACAAGAAAGCAAAGCAAATTGATCTCCAAGATAGATTTGATTTATCTCCATTTCTCTTCTCTACCTCACATAAGCATGCAAGATTTTGAAGAATTGAATGATTTGATATGTTGATGTTGATTGCTCATTTTCACAACATAACAATAAGATGGAGATTATAGAGGAAAAATAGATAGATAGATGAGAAGATTGGAGGAAATTTTGGCAGACTGTGGATACTAGAAGAAGATGCATCTCAAATAGCCTGTGAAAGGCTTGATTTATAGGAGAAGGTTGATTTGATTCGATGGCCAAGATTAAAATTCAAAGACACGAGGATAAAATTAGGATGTGAGGGAATAAGTGGGATTCTTTTATTTATTTTGGAGGAAAAGATTCCTATGATGCACAAATAAGTGGGGCTAAAAATAGGATGTGAGTGGGAATTTCATAATTTAAATAATTAAATTATTTAAATTATTTTTGCATGTGAAGAGTTGTAGTCATGTGACACATGTTGCAATGTGGTAATAAGTGAGGGATTAATTCAAATATTTAATTTGAATTATTTTGAGAAATGTGAGGGGGAATTAATTAAATAAATGAGATTTATTTAATTAATTGGGAAAATGATTAAGTGGAATAAATGGGATAAGTGGGATAATGTAATGACCTAGGGTAAAATACTACAAGATGTCTTACAAGGTTATGTATCGACTAGGTAATGTTATGACATAGACAATTTTGGGTGTCTACATTTTGGTAGAGTGTGGATATAAAACTAAAGGGACAAGTGATAGTTGATCAACTTGCAGATGCACTAGTAAAAGTAGATCATCCTTTGATATTCAAATTCCCAAATGAATCGTTCTTTGTTATAGAAACACCCACAACATGGAAGTTGTACTTTGATGGATCTTACACAAGTCATGGTTCGGGAGCTAGTATTTTGTTCATCACACCTCAAGGAGATTCCATTCCAAAGTCATTTCGAATAGCATTTCCATGTACAAACATCGCTGAGTATGAAGCATTATTGACAGGACTATGAATGGCAATAAAATGGAAAATCAAGGAACTTCAAGTCTATGGTGGTTCTCAATTAGTGATTATGCAAGTTAATGATGATTATAACACCAACGATGAGAAATTGATGCCCTACAAGTGCATGGTTGATAGTTTCAAACTGTACTTTGATAATATTTCCTTTGAACAGATACTGAGAATCTAGAACAAAATAGTTGATGAAATGGCTACAATTGGATCTCTTAGACATCCCTAACAATGCTTCACAATATGATTTCTTGGTAGAACAATTGTGGATCCCTGTGTTCGACATCCCCGAAACCAAACTTGTGTGTGAGCTTGTTGGTCTCGAATCTCCTTGGTACAAAGACATCTATCCCTATTTGCATGACCAAATTATCCCTCAAGACTTGTCCCTTAACCAATGCAAAACCTTTATCCAACAAACATCCAAATATGCCATCATCAAAGATACTATTTATCATCGTAGCGTAGATAGTACCCTTCTCCGATGTCTTGACTCAAATGAAGCACAAACAACCTTACAAGAGGTACATCATGGTATATGTAGAGCTCACTCTGTTGGTCCAACTCTAGCTAAAAGTCTCATGAGAATGGGATATTATTGGCCTACAATGGAACACGATGCCTATCACTTTGTGAAGAAATGTCACCAATGCCAAACTCATGGAGATTTTATACATACACCAACTCCAGAACTACAGCCGCTTACTTCACCGTGGCCAGTTTTTCAATGGGGACTCAACCTCATAGGAAATATCCATTCCACCTCTACTAATGGACATAATTTTATCCTTTTTGCTACTGAATGCTTTATAAAATGGATCAAAGACCTCTCACTGACCTACATTACTGGAAAGCAGATAGCCAAGTTCATCCTAAATTATATCATTTTCCTCTATGGTATTCCGCAATCGATCATTACAAATAATGGTCACCCTTTTAAGAACCAGGATGTCCATGACCTTTGTGAAAAATTCAAAAATATCCAACATCATTTTTCTACTCCATATTACTCCCAAGGTAATGGCCAAGCCGAGGCATCTAATAAGACTATCCTAAAAATATTAAAGAAGACTGTCAATGACGCTGGCCATGATTGGCACCTACAACTCAATCCTTCTGCCTAATTGATCAAGAAGAATATTGTGTATCTCGTCTACATGAGCTATAGTTATTGGATGAAAAGAGACTGAATGCTTTGACACATTTGCAAGCATATCAGAATTGCCTTCGACATAGTTACAATAAGAAAGTCCGGCCTAGAAGCTTTGACATTGGTGACTTAGTCCTAAAAGAAAATTCGAAAAATCAAGCAAAACCAGAGAAGCCCAGAAATCTTGAACCTAATTGGTTGGGCCCTTATATCGTCACAGCATCATATGGGTCTAATGCTTATCATCTCTCTACTCCTGAGGGAGAACCATTGTCTGAACCTATCAACAACATGCACCTTTCCAAGTACTACACTTGATTCTTAGAGTATACCCTTAAAAAGTCAAAAATAAAATAAATAAAATAAAAATAGTCACCTAGATGAAAACTTGGCAAACAAGTGTCTTGGTGACAACAAAAAAATCAAAAATTCAAAAAAAAATAGTAAAGAGAAATAATTTGTCCAAAAGTGAAAACCACTTTGGTGGCACTTTGGATAAGTACCATGGTGAAAACCTGGCAAACAAGCACCATGTGTAGTCATTCTATACTCCTTTTTCTATTGTCACTCCATCTGGTCTTTCATCCTTTCCACTCATCCATTCACACATGGTGTCTCCCTCTTGCAAATAATATAGTACGCCTATACCTGACTAGGGGCAATACCTTGACCTACATCTTCATGAGAAATAACACACGGTATCAACCTTATAAAACATAAAAAACCAAAAAAAAATCATAAAACTATCAAAATCCAAAAAAAAATCATAAAACCATCAAAATCCAAAAAAAATAATAAAACCATCGAAATCCAAAAAAAATCATAAAACCATCAAAATCCAAAAAAATCATAAAACCATCAAAATCCAAAAATATCATAAAACCATCAAAATCCAAAAAAATTAGAAAACATCAAAACTTCCAAAAACAAAGTCTAAGTCTAAGTCTGAGTCTAAGACAATTTGTATTTGTAGGGTTGGATTACGTTGCCTCTGTGTATTGCTACACAAGCAAGGCTCATCTTAAATGAGCTCCTGAGACATTAGGTCAATCCTTTTAGGTTGTCCAAATAAAATCATGACTTTGCCTTTTGTCAAATAAGGCAAAGCCAAGTTGTATCAAACTACAAGGTCTTTGTGTGCATAACATAAAGAAGGCCATCAATCTATGAGCCCCTGAAGCCACCTAGGTCAATCCTTTAAGGTTTGTTGAGTCTGGTTGTGTTCCTCATCCACAAGTGATAATATTCAAATCAAATCATGAATCAACAGACAAACATAACTAACAAAATCTTTCATTTTCAATCAGTTAATCATCTTATCGTCAATCAACTGATTTGGTCATTGATCTTGTATTGGAATAGGGCATTATTTCATTTGTCTCATTTGTTCCTATCTCTTGTCTTTTATTAGGATACGTCCTTCCTGAGATTAGAATTTATCTTTGGCCAATCTTGTCATTCACCTTAAGCAGGACATGTATTTCTTGCAATTAGGTGCTTTATCAACAATGGTCACTCAGTCAACTTTATCAAATGTGTTCCTTGCCTTCAACAGGATATGTCTTTCCTGAAGTTCGATACTGTCGCATCGCTTGGTCATATCAATCTTTATCAAACAATCAATTGATCTTGTCATCTTGGTCAATTAATCTTGCCTTAATCAGGATGTGTCCTTCCTAAAACCAGGCGTAATCATTATCAATCGACCTTGTCAACCTTATCAATCAGTCTTTGTCAAAATCAATCAACTTGTCAATCTTGTCAATCAATCTTGCCTTAATCGGGATGTGTCCTTGAAACGAGGCGCAGTCAATCAAATTAATTGGTCAAACAATCAGTCAATCTTGTCAACTTATCAATCAATCCTTGTCAACCTAACAATAAAATTCGGTCATCTTGCTCAACTTAATCAACCAACTCAAAATAGTCTTATCAGTATCATTGGCAAACACCATCTCTATTGATAAACACTTTGTTGGTTTGGATTTGTCTTATCTTTTTGATTGGTTCTTGGTCATGTTACTAGTTACCTCGAGGATGTCCTCTTCAGGGATTTAGAGGGAAGATGATGGATCATGACCTCTTTTCTTTGCTTACTTTTTTTGGTTGGTCTTGGAAAAAAGACTGGGATAATTGGGTCCTTAGTATGATCCGGGGTATTCTTTGTCTTTTGACTACTTGTCTCTCACAAATGATCACCTTGAACACCTTGGTCTATGTCATACCATGGTATTTTTGTTCCATTTGCAACAATTTTGATGCTTAATGATGATAAATATAAAAGCATGAAAGTTGGTCCCTTATCATTTCTCGTCTAACATTCCATCTCCTTTGTCCTTGGTCATCTTTTGCGCTAACTTCCATCTCTTATGTGATAACATTTCTTCCATATACATTGTGACAGAGTCCTATGGCACACAAATATATCTTGCATACATAATCATGTTAGATAGCAACATAGATGGCATCTTCATCATAGACATCATCATCATGGTAAGCTACATAAATTTGCACAAGAAAATACAAAAACATAGAGATCATCCATATAGAATTAAAATTTCCTCGTCATCTTAGCATCATCATAATAGTATTTTATTGCATTGTACATTACATCATAGCATTATATTCCATATCATATTGCATTTTGCATCATGCTCCATTATATCACATTGCATTGCATTTCACATCACATTTTGCATTAATTTGCATTCACATTTCATTACATTAACATTAAATTGCATCTACATATTACATCACATTCATAACATTAGGTCATCATCCATACATATCATAATAATCTAAACATTTCATCGCATCAATACATTTTCATATCACTTTGTAGTTATCAAACTAGGTATCTCTATTGCATTCATCATTAATACATATCATAATAAACATCCATCATCATATATGCATCACATTATCATATAAAATGCATCCATAGACATCATAGAAAGCATGAACATTTATAACATCCATAATCACAAATGTATCACATCATCATATCACATTGCTTACATCAAATAAAGTCATCCATACTACATTTACTATCCATACACATCATAAAAAGCATAAACATTCATAACATAGTCATAAAAGCATAATCATAAAAACATATTGAAACCATCACATAACCATATAGAATGCATCAATAAAAATCATAATCATAGCATGCCATCATCAACATAATCATAAAAGCATACAACAATGCATATCATCAGCTGCCGCTAAAAATCATATCATATACATCGCTCAAAATAATTGTCATAGGTACAATGTCATGGTGTATCGTGTCCAATAAAAGTGGAGCTTGTAGGCTTGATAATCAAAAATATTAGTGTCCATATAACATAATGCATAAAAAAAGAGACCCTGGCCTGAACTACCCTGCTCTCCTATCCCTGGGGCATCCCTGTCCTCCCTACACGGTGACTCTCTGGACTTGTGCTCTGTGGAAGGAGGCCTATCATATGGGGTGGCTCATCTAGCATCAGATGTCTCCCCCTTAAACCTACTATGTGTATGTCGGCTATGAGTCCTATTGTGTGACCTGCCCTGTGAGACATTGTTAATCTCTTAAAAGGAGGGCTCCCTCCTCTCCATAGGTACCACTCTCTCATACAGATCTTTGTAATACTGAATGCCTCATCCATTTCCTCCTCTTCTCATGCCTCTTCCTTGGCCTACTCGTCCTATCATCCCTCTCCTCCCACCTTAACCTCCATAGCCTCTACCTTTGGCTGTGCTACCTCCAATGTGGGCACCTCTGTGTGCTACTCTCCCTCCTGCCCTGCTACCTCCACCACTACCCTCTCCTCTAGTTGATCCTCCTCCATCTCATCCTCCTCGCTAATAGGTGGTATCTATCTAGCCATTTGTCGTCTTCCATCCCTCCTATGACGGTCTCCCCCCCAACCGTCTCCTTCATCATCTCCTTGTCCTCCTCCATCCCCCCTCCCATCGTCTCCTCTCCCTCCACCCCTTCGACCCCTATCTCCTCGTCAGCCTCTCAGCCCCCTACCTCTATGCTCTACTGGCGCTAGCTGTTGTGGATCTATAAGTGAAACAAATATGTGAATCAACCACTAGCCATCATACTCTGGCATCATCCCCACATCGGCATCCCCTTCTCTCCACTCCAAATCCAATGCCTGAAGGGCATCTATCTCCTACTTTTCAGTGGTCACCACAATCTGAGGTCCCCAGGGATGCACCTCTCGGGAGGACCGTCCATACTCTATCGTTCCAACTAGAACCCCCTACCTCTCCCCGAACTATCTCTAAACCCTCTCTGGGAGATACATCTCAATGATATGTTGGCTCTGCACTATACACCCGATGAGATATTGAGGTTGTCGAAACCATGGCATATGATCGTCCTCGTCAATCCATAAATCACAGTTCTTGTATGGCCTCAAAAATGACGCTGACTAATGTGTCTAAACCATGCCTCCAATAACCAATGCCACCCACATGTGTCTATGTAAGGGCCCCCTGATACATATAAGAGTAGGGTGTTCCTGCTGCCAACTATCAAACAACTGGAGGTTGAAACATTGCTATGTGCTCCCAAGCCCATACTGTGAACAATGTCACCCCACAACTTAGGCTATGTCCTCCCCTATAGGTGATATTGTGCATTTGGAAGTAGAGCATGGCCAACAGACATGGCCCCCACACGTACACTGTCCCGAAGCAAACCATCAATCTAAGCATCTCTCCCAAGCCCACTAGGAAACCATGACCCCTGCGGTTGGGAATCATCACTCCTACTATCAATGCACATAAAACATAATCATATTTGTCATACGTCTCTGCCAGGGTCTCTCATCCGATCTCGTACCCATGCATCCCGAGCTTTACATCATCATCACACTCATAGTACTCATATAATGCCTGTAGTCCTCGAGTAGGGTCATATCGTACCCACTCGCCATGAATTAGTAGTCGTAGGATCCTATACACAACCTCTAGGGTGACTGTCGCCTCCCCTATATTGGCAAATGGAAGTTACTCGTCTCGAAGTGCCACCGCTCCACCAATGTTGTCAACATCCCCTTGTTTGCCCTAATCAAGGGCATATAGGTCACATAGAACAACCCTAGGTCCAGTAATGCCTATCTCTCCTCGCCCAACTGGTCCCACAGTCAGAAAACATCTGGTCTCGACTCTCAGGTATAAATCAGAGATAGATGCTCCTAAAATCATCCAGCACACCATTATGTAAATCCAAGACCTTCAATTGACCTATCGTACCTAAGTTGACCAAGTTCAAATTTCCTAATATGGGGAAAATTTTTAACTAGGCAATTGCATCGCAATTTTCCCAAATGCGTCACACATTTTTCACTGGCTCGCAATTGTGATTGCGTCGCTCGCCTCACATGGGTCACTTCAAACCATGCATGCATTGCAACCAATCATTTTCATCACTCCCATCTACATATGTGGCTCAGAAAGTCACTTGTGTCGCTAAAAAATGCCTTTGCACGATTGTGGTGAACCACTTATCATTTGTGTTGAACACGCACGCAATTGCATCGCAAAATTATGCGACGCAATTTCCTACTAAATTATTTCCTAGCCTAAATGCACACAAAACAGAAAAGTTAAAAGTCAGGCTAGTAGTACATATCGGAGCGACCACTCCCTCAGGTCGGTGGTACCTCCGAATGCGGTATGCACAGTGGGCGGCCTCTAAAACAAGAGACATCTTTGCTGGAAAATCACTTAGAGCTCTCACAAATTCTAAATTACGAATGCACAAATGAACATTTTTTCTCAATCACACTTCTATTTATAGGTTCAAAATAGGGTTTTGACCTGCCCTGTCTATTGGGCACAAATTTCGATGAATTTGATCCCAAATTTCACCCTTCTACGACCTCGAAACTCAATTCCCTTTTCACCATTGGATTTTGGGCCATCAATTTGTCTTATCGAGACAATTTTCCAAAAAAATTGAAAATTTTCAAAAAATTATAAAATTTTCCCAAGGAGGCATACCTATACCCTGACTTCACTAGGGCATCCTTTGATTGAATTTATTTGACACAACGCGATGAACTGCATTATATCAATAAGGATGCAAAATGAAAATGCAAGGATGATAATTACCTTATGACCAAAGGGTATAGTATGCAAATGAAGCTAAATGAGACTAATGGATACAAATGATAATAGGGATATGGACCTTTAGACTTAAGAGGATGCTAACCAATCTATGTTGATCCAAGTAGGATGGTATGAAACTAAGCTATGTTTTTTTAAGTTTTGGGACATAAAAGGATGCAAAATGACCATGCAAGGATGATGACGACCTTATGACCAAAGGGTATAGTATGCAAATGAAACTAATCGAGACTAATGGATGCCAAATGATACTAAGGGTATGGACCTTTAGATTTAAGAAAGAGGATTCTAACCAATATATGTTGATCCAAGATAACTAATTAGATTGTCAAGACCTTAATGATGAAAATATAATGTTTTGACAAGGTGAGTCTAAACTAAGACATAAGTTTGAGACCCAAGTTTGACAATGATGATGATAATGGTGAAAGGTAAGGTCAAATGCCAATCTGAATAAGTGATCATGGACTGTCCAAAGATTTGATAAGCTTCCTATGTCTGAAATCCAAAAGCTATATGCAACCTAAGCTAAACCTAATGATGAAACCAAGGAGGATAATGCAACCTAAATGAAAAAGATGAAATGGTCTGATCAAAATATGTGTCTAATGTTCAAATGATAAGATCACTGTCAAGATGATAAAGACTGAGGTTGGACTGACATTTTGTGAAATTCTAATAAACAAGCAATTGCGGTTCACTATTCTGCTAATGTGGTTCACTGTTTCCTGATAGGTGCAGTTTATTGTTTGAAAAATATGATTTACTACAACAAATGCAATAAAAAATATTAGTTGTGGTTCTCTATTAAGAAAATGCGACTCAGTTTTCAGTTGTGGGTCTGTTTTCATCAAATGCGATTAACAAAGGGTTGATTTGCAAGTTTATGGTTTCAATTAGTTTTTGTTTTGGAAAATTTATAAAACGTGATTGAGAATACTCTGAAAACACTCTGGAAAACATATTGGTTTGACTTGGGACAATTTTGAAATGTGCATGTGTATGTTTGGAGGTTATTCACCCCAATTTCCACTAGTATAAACACATATTGAAAACAATCAAGCATTTTTTATCCGTAAGGTCAAAGTCCAATGGCGAGATGCTTAGGCCCACAACTTGGAATCTTCATTGACACGAGTGAGGGACACCCTTCCGGGTTATGTATCAACTATTGTCTACGAGAGTGGACAGATAAGGGCCTCCTAGAATGGAAGGATGACCCAAATCACCCTCTCCCTAGAAAGTTATAAGTACAACCAACTTATGCTATGCTGAGGATTCTTGTCTCACTCAAGGGAACCATATAGTGAGTAACTTTCAACGTGTGGTGCTACACCCTTGCACTAAGAGTGACACCAAGATAAGTCAAGCAATAACGGTAGCTACAAAAATGGTGTCTAGTCACAACTTGGGGACATGCCACCTCGTGAGCGTCCAACAAGCCACTTAAGGATTTAACCAACCTTACTAGGGGAACTTATACGCAAAGGTACCTCCCCATTCCGATCGACACTATATGGCGAAAGCTAATAGCAATTGAACTTGAATTTCATCTAATCCTTTTATATACCAACCTAAGGGGAAAATTGGTTTGGGTCACCTTTGATGTCTCCATTAGGATGTGTCTCTTAGGAAGGCCCAACAAAAAAGAAAAATAAGATGCAATGATTTCTCTTCACCCAAGATCGTACGAAGCGCAAGGGGAGAGGATACTCTCACTACACCTTATGGGATCTACTAACAAGTAGTGTGCAAGTGCACCAGACATAGTAGACAATTGTTCATTAATTAGCCCAAATTGAAATGTGCCTACTTAAGAAGACAAAATGCAAGTTGTGGTTCTTTTTAAGCCCAATGAATGTGAATACAGTTTTTTGTTCTTTTTAAAACCAAATGAGTGAAAGATGTAAGTTTTGTTCTTTCTAACCAAATGAATGTGAATGCAATTTTTTGTTCTTTTTAAAACCAAATGAGTGAAAGATGCAATTTGTGTTTTTTTTTAACCAAATGAGTGAATGCAACTTGCTCTTTTTAAAACCAAATGAGTGAAAGATATATGTTGTGTTCTTTTTAACCAAATGAATTTGAATGCAGTTTGTTGTTCATTTTAAACCCTGATGTGAAGACTTGTAGCAAAACAAAAAATAGACATTCATATATTAAGCAAAAGGAAACAAAACCCTGCAAGAAATGAGCTAGAATCATTCAAAAAAGAATGCCACATGTCGCAAACAAAGGATTAGTAACCCAAAAACCCTAACATAATGCAAACCAAAATGAAAAACAAAAAGCAAATTTAGAAAACTCAAAAAATTATACCTAACAAACAATTGTGGCTTTCTGCTAAACTATTGCGGCTCATGGATGTGACTCACTATCACACAAATGTGGCTCACAAACCTACAGAACATCAAAAATAAAAAAATAAACACACAAATTTCTATGAAATTTTGTAACTTTCACGTCAGGTTTACCAATGTAAGATAGGGAAAATCTAGAAATAAAGACTAATACCAAGTAGCAACCACTCTACATAAGATGAAAGCCCAAATCCTAAATCCTAAATCCCAAATCCAAACAAGAAAGTACAAATGATAGAAAAGAACAAATAAATGAAAGCAAATAGCAAACTCCCCTATCAAAGTTGATTATCTCGCTTGTTTTTCCTTCATTCTTTCTCAAGTTGCAAAGCTTTGCCCTCATATTTTGAAGTGCTTGAATACCTGCAAATGACAATGAGAATATAGTAAGAACTTTGGAGAATGTGGTTGTAGTTAGCCTTGACTACAAGGACAGGTCTCTTTTTTATACAATGATGGGGTTCAAACAACTCAACTAGCTATGCACTTAGCAACAACTCAAATCACTAAACTGAAAACTTCTCTTTTGAGGCAATCTTCTTTCAAGGCAACTTATGGGTTTTCCAAGTTCACAACCCTAACCCGGGTTACATACACTCTTCAAAGATTCCAACTCACTCAACCAGTCATTTCCAAGAACCTTAATACACCAATTAATGATCACACCTTTTCTAACTATCCACAACATGCAACAATGGCAACTCTTAACTACAAACTCAAACATAGATCTCCAAGACACAAACACCCAACTTAACACTTGGAACAACTTCAACAGGGTTCAAACAACAAGGCCAAACACATTATTCACCCCATGGAGACTAATTTCCTATTTTGGCTATCAATCCTTCATAACTTGCTTTCAATGCTAGTAGGTCACCTTAACGGTCTGTCAGAACTTTATTCTCTAGATATGCATTGTAACCCAAACCTATCCACACTTTTGAATTCCCTTTTTTCTAGTCTAAAACATATTAAAAAATGGTTATTAAGTCTTTTGTAACACATGCATGAAATCTTGTTGTCTCAATCAAAATTAGGCCTAATTAGACTTAGTAGCACAAGGGTTTATTGGTTTTCATATCTCCTGACTCAAATTCTCTTAACCAACCTTTCAAACAACCTTTATTTGATCTACTCATGCTTATTGAATCATCAAAAGTACCCTTTTGTCTATATTTTAACAAACCCTAAGTCTTAGGCTTTTAACTATGCACAAAAACTCTGTTTTTAGAACTGGGGCATCAATATAACTGCATAAAACTTCATCCAATGCTCCTAAAACTTGGAGATTCCTTTAAAAAAAATTATTATCCTTCTATACACCAATTTTCAAGATATATCAATGGATAAAAATGGAGTAAGACCTTTTTGAAAACTCGTCGTTACCCTAGAACAAGGCTTAGACAGTTTACAGGAAAATTTCAATATCTTTCTTTGAATTGCACCAAATTGCATGAAAAAAACTATAGGGGAAAGGTGATTGAATACACTATTACTTACAACCAATTAAAGATGATCTTCTTCAGGTACAAGGTCATACAAAGCAAGAAAACAATGAATTTTGAAGACAATGTAAGAAAATAGAGCTTCTCTTTATTCAAATTCAAGGATTCAATCACCCACACCTTTACAAACGTTTACAATGCTTTTTAAAGGAATTTCCTACATGTCCAAACAACTTCCAACTAACTCTCAAAGAATTAGAGTAGGATGACTTCACCTTCCCCATTTTACATCTTTTTGCAATTTCACAATTTTGCATTTGTGATAACTTTTTTACATGTTTTCAAAAATTGACACCAAACTTAAACCTTAACCCCCCTAATGACTTCAACATATCAAAAATGACTTAAACGACATCATTACAATATAGAAGCAACAAAATTGAATAAAAATCCAAGAGTTGCCTCATAGAGGCATAAAATGGTCATGGTGCTCCTGCACCAAACTCCCAGCCAAAAGAAATTCCAAGCCCTCTTGGATTGAGGATATCAACAAGTCTTCATCCTCTAAAGGTTCATGTTTGATGCCTTCTAAGCTTTGCCTCTTGTCCACCTTGAAATTGCTCCTATTGTCCTTCATCTTCACCTTTGGTTTCATCTTGTCCATGCAAATTAGTCTTCTCCATGTATTTCCATTTGAAATCAGATTCTCCATGCTTTGGTGTGTCACAATCTCTGCCCCAACTCTTTGTCCTTCTTCCATCTGCTGCATCTTGCCCATTAGTTTGTTCCTCAAAAGTTTTATCACAACAAAGAAGTGGTATATTGTCTCTACAACATGTATCTTCAACTCTTTTTGTGTCTTCAAGAGGGATTCATCATTTCCCTCCAAAATTAATTCATCTTTCACCTCTGTTGCACTTTCACCTTCATGCTTGGGAATGGTTGCAATGTCTTTGTCTTCCTCATCCACCTTCATGAATTCTTCTTCCACATCTTCAAATTATTCTTCTTCCTCTATTATCTTCATTTGTCTCCTCCTTTCAACTATATTCTTAATGGGCCATACAACTTTCTTCTTCATTTTCAAGTGCCAACTGAATGCTCTTTTGAACAACTGCTCCATTTCTTCTTCATGCCTTCTTATCATCTCTTCCATAGCTTGCATTATTTCTCTTATCTCTTTCTCAATCTCTCTTTGTCTCATCTTTTCCTATTTCCTCTTCCTCTCTTTTTTTGCTTTCTTTTGTAACTCTACTACCTGCAAGTTCCTTCTCAGCAAATCCATCTTCTCTTCAAGCAAGTCCCTTTAACCTTGCTTCCACTTTCTCTTCTTCGCCTCACCTAGGTCTCTTCTCTTTTCCTCTACCTAGTCTCTTAGCAATCAAGTTCTCTCTTCAACCTGGGCAAACACACAAACAAACTCCAAAATCTCTCTTGCCTAGACTTTCTAAGCTCTGATACCAAACCGATGCAATGATTGGGTTCAAACAACTCAAATAACCATGCACTTGGCAACAACTCAGATCACTAAACTGAAAACTTCTCTTTTGAGGCAATCTTCTTTCAAGGAAACCCTCCTTCTCAAGGAAACTTATGGGTTCTCCAAGTTCACAACCCTAACCCAGGTTATATACACTCTTCAAAGATTCCAACTCACTCAACCATTCTTTTCCAAGAACCTTAATAGACCAATTAATGATCACACCTTTTCTGACTGTCCACAACGTGCAACAATGGCAACTCTTAACTACAAACTAAAACATAGATCTCCAAGACACAAACACCCAACTTAACATTTGGAACAACTTCAACAGGGTTCAAACAACAAGGCCAAACACATTATTCACCCCATGAACACTGATTTCCTGTTTTGGCTATCAATCCTTCATAACTTGCTTTCAATGCTAGTAGGTCACCTTAACAATCTGTCAAAATTTTATTCTCTAAATATGCACTGTAACCCAAACCTATCCACACTTTTCAATGCCCTTCTTTCTGGTCTAAAACATATTAAAAAAATGGTATTAAGTCTTTTGTAACACATGCATCAAATCTTGTTGTCTCTGTCAGAATTAGGCCTAATTAGACCTTGGTAGCACAAGGGTTTATTGGTTTTCCTATCCTCTGACTCAAATTCTCTTAACCAACCCTTCAAACAACCTTTATTTGATCTACTCATGCTTATTGAATCATCAAAAGTACCTTTCCATCTATATTTTAACAAACCCTAAGTCTTAGGCTTTTGACTGTGCACAAAAACTCTGTTTTCAGAACTAGGGCATCAATATAACTGCATAAAACTTCATCCAATGCTCCTAAAACTTGGAGATTCCTTTAAAACACATTATTAGCCATCTATACACCAATTTGCAATAGATATCAATGGATAAAAATGGAGTAAGACCTTTTTGAAAACTCACTATTACCCTAGAACATGGTTTAGACAGTTTACAAGAAAATTTCAATATCTTTCTTTAAATTGCACCAAGTTGCATGAAACAAACTGTAGGGGGGAAGGTGATTGAATATAATATTACTTACAACCAATTAAAGATGATCTCTTACCTGTACAGGGCTGTACAAAGCAAGAAAACAACGAATTTTTGAAGACAATGTAAGAAAACAGAGCTTCTCTTTATTCAAATTCAAGGATTCAATCACCCACACCTTTACAAACATTTACAATTATTTTTAAAGGAATTTCCCACATGTCCAAACAACTTCCAACTAACTCCCAACGAATTAGAGCAGGATGACTCTTCACCTTCCTTGTTTTATATCTTTTTGCAATTTCACAAATTTGCATTTGTGACAACTTTTTTACATCTTTTCAAAAATTGACACCAAACTTAAACCTTAACCCCCATAATGACTTCAGCAAATAAAAAATGACTTAAATGACCTCATTACAATGTGGAAGCAACAAAATTGAATAAGAATCCAAGAGTTGCCTCATCGAGGCATAAAATACTCATGGTGCTCCTGCACCACTTTTATAGAAAACCAAATTTGAATGAATGGCCAAGATTGAATGTTGAAGATCAATGGATGAGATTCCTTTTGAGAAGCAAGCAAATAGGGTTAGGGCCAAAATAAGACTTAGTTAAGGATGGAAGGTGGAGATTAAAAGACAATAAAACCTTATCAAGGGTGGAGGTTAATTGAGATTAAAAAAAAGATTGGCATGGAAAAGGAATAAATTAAATAATTATAAACTATTTAATTTATGAGGGAGGAAAATAATTAAATAATAAAAGCAATTATTTAATTATAAAAGAAGATGGAAAAAGGTTGTCTTTTTAAAATAGTTGGAAACAATTGTCTTATTAAAAAGCGGAGGAAAAGACAAGTTACTAAATAATTAAAATAATTATTTAATAGTGGAGGGAAAAGGTAACTTTTTAAATAAAATAATTGGAAATAATTATCTCATTTAAAAAGAGGAAAAAGACAAGTGAGGGAAAAACTGACTTTTTAAATAAAATAATAGGAAACAATTATCTCATTAAAAAGTGGACGAAAAAGATAAGTTACTAAATTATTAAAATAATTACTGAATAGTGGAGGGAAAAGTGGGAAATAATTAAATAAATAGAATCTATTTAATTATGGAAGAAATGGCCAATGAATAATTAAACAATAAATAATAATTATTTAATTATGGTAGAAAATTGAAAATGAATAATTAAATAAATAAGAATTTATTTAATTATAGAGAGAAAGGAATATTAGTGTAGCTAAATAATATTTATTTAATGAATCAAAAGGAAGAAAAAAAGGGAAAAGTGAATTAATTAAATAATTAATAGAAGAAATATGACTTCAAACCATAATCAAATAATTAAAATTATTTAATTATGCAAGCAAAGAAGGGAAATTGATGGTAAAAAATAAGGTTCACAAGCTTAGGACATTTTTCAGTGTCTACAGTTATTTCTAAGAGCACTTGATCATTATGCTATTTTATGGTTTTATGCATTACCTCATGCATTTATTCATTCATTTAGTGAGTTGCCAAAAATATTCCTAAGAAATTCAAAGTGAAAATAGGCATTAGAGTTATAGTTGTTTGTTTATTTGAATGTACCCAAGGGTCAAATGAAGGGAATATGATTATGTTATAAGATTTTACTTTTTGTTTTGAATTGATTAGAAATTTGTATGATCCAAAGCTTTTGACTATCTTTATCAAAGGGTTTATCATGTTGGAGTAACCAAGATTTGCTTGTCAACTCACAATAATCCAAAAATGAGCATTATGTAAAATGAGAAAATTTTATAGGCATGTGGTGCATTGTAAAATGTACAAATGAGCCTTGCTTACGAAGGCAAGCAAGAAGAGGTGAGAATGTAGGAGTCAAACTCTGACTACCCATCCAAGTATGAAACAAGTATAGGACTCTATGGACAAGTGTTGAGACACTTAGTGAATCTACATAAGGTGAGATAAAAGTCTACATATCCTCTAAGTGAGCTTAAGTATAGTGTGAATAGGACTCTATTATGTAGGATAAAAGCTAACTAGTTTGATAATACCTCTTATCACACTAACACCTCGCCATAAGCAATACTCAAGGAGTAAGATAAACACTGAAAAGATGAGTTCTAGAAACAAGGCCTAATAAGGTACTCATGTATAATAATGATCTCTCACAAACAAAGAAAATGAGAAAACCCAATGAGAATAAAACTCCTCTTCAAAAGAGAGAAAGAAAGATAAGAACTCCTAAAAAGATGTCCCATGAAGATAGGAACACGATGATGAAGAAATCCTAAAGTATGTTGAGGTTGTAAACTCTACCAAAGATGAACTGATGTTTGTTCATGTAATGTAGAAAAAGTTTGTTGAACACAATGCATTGTTGAGGGAGGGGGTGAATCAACATATATTAAAACCTAACCATTCTCATTTATAGATTAAACATCACATCATATAAACTGAAAGAAGAGCAGAAAATAAAACATGCACCACACAAGGACACCAATATTTTTACGTGGAAAAATCAATGAGGAAAAAACCAAGGTGAGAGTCAACTCACAATATATGAAGTTCATTGCTTACAAAGATTACAAAGCTGTTTAAGGTTCACTTCCTATGGACTTGCGGATTAAGGTATACAAACTTAGGGCAAGATACAAAGGAATTGATGAGACTCACTATCTTAGAGAAGGATGCATGAAATTTATAATGAGAAATATGAATGTGAACTACTATGAAGAAGCATCCAACATATGTTGATGTTGCAGTCCCTTTTTTGCACATTTAACCCTTCACACTGACTTTGCACACTTCATTTTCAACATGCTACACACTCACACTTCACTTTCCACAACTTCATAAATGAATTTGATATTCTATATATATCCTCTGCAAAATATACAAAACCTTAATTAGGTCAACTCCAAGATAACCTTTTAGAAGAAATGTTTGATATCACACTAGTCGGCTCCAAACATGTATAATATTACAAGAAAAAAAATTGTACATTAACACATGACATTAAAATACCCAAACACAACATAACACATCCTCCAAAACAAAATTAATTAATTAGTATCAACCATTGATATGAAGGAAGCAAGTTTGTCAACCCAAATAGTAACATCACAACAATTACCATCTATTCAACTTTACACTACCAGGGAGAGATCAAAACCATCATGTGAATCAAGATGTGAACAATGTAGTTCATGCACAATATCTCCTCAACCTTTTCCCAAAGTGTCTGATCAACATATGTTGGCACAACTGAAGTAACACACTAAGAACACAAGAACAAAGCAATTCAGAAAAACTGTAGCAATCCGTTATTTGAAAATTGATCTTGCAAACCACCAAAACACTTGAGACTTGCAAGGAAGAATCCATATACTTTTATGAACATATCTCTAAGTCCTTACAATCATATCTATCTCAGCGGATGAATGCGGAGCATCCCAATAGTCCCTCATCAACACTTTATACTACTAGAGCACAAACAAAACACTATCACATGAATTTCATTGTAAAAGGTGTGATGACTTGAATCCTTGGTTATAACACCTTTACATCTCAACCATCTTATCTTCTGAACTACAAGACAAAATCCTAGACTGTGAAGGGATGCAAACCAACATACTATGAATCAACCTTAGAGTATACACTATAAATGTCTTAGCAGTATTTTTGCACCTTATCTCAATGTGCAGTACATCAAACATGAATGGTGTCAATCTAGGAATATTGTAAACATATCAGAACTTGTGTACCTACCTCTGCAACATACTTAGAAACCAGATTGAATACCATTTCAACTTATACAACACTACTGACATATACTCTACATACCAACAATCTCCGGAGTATGTAAATCCTTCATCATACACTTTTGGCACTAATGACAACACAGATTTCCAACAAAGTGATCCTAGACCTAACTAGTAGATTAACTAAGATCAATTATTTTTCTTTGACTCCACATTCGAACATAAACCATCTAGGGTTTGATAATTGGCTAGATGCCACAAGAGAGATCCAATCTACTAGGGTTTGGTTCTTTTGAGCTATAAAAAGGAGGAATTTGATGTGTGTTTTAACAAGCCTATTTGACATAAACCCTCGATCTAAAAATGTAATATATCGCAAAAATGAAACTAAAAATTATCAGAACAAACACATATATGGAAAGTGATGATAGAGAGAAACTTTTGCTTAAAATTTGATCTTGAATTTGAGGGTCTAGGGTAAATTCACCCTAGACCAAAAATGTTACATTCTAGGGCCTACAAACTTTAGATGATAGGTTACAATCTGCACTGTGTTTTCCTATGGTTGTTTGTTGACGAAACTCCCAAATTTGACCTAGACACATGAAAAGAGGGGAAAGGTTGTGTTGTATAGGTGCTTGCCTAAGTCAACCCCCATTTTGGTGTTTCTACCTCCACAAATAGAAAATGAATGGTAAAGAGGGCATGCCCTAGGTGGAGCAGAGGCCAAATGAATAATAATTGGATGAAATCAAGTGGTAATGGATAGTGTTACCATAGGTATGAAATATTTGTCTAAGTGATTTCCAAACCAAATTTTCCATCAAATGTTGTTTTATGGATGCTTGAATTGCTTGAATATCTACAATAGGTTAGTCCACAAAACATAATAGATTGTTGCATCTAGCATGTAGAGGATAACTTGATGCATCTGCATGATAGTACATGATTGATTATAACAACTTCTTGTTCATAATGCTTCCTTCTAGTCTCTGAATGAGAAGAAAACTTGTTTATATATGCATCCACACTAATAATTTTGATTATAGGCCCACATGGGGTCACTTCACAACACACAAGGCTAACACCTAAAATATTGAAATTTGAAATGGACCACCCTTAGGTCTGGGGCACCCACACCCCTGACCAAGTGATTTTACCCCAAATTTGTCGAGATATCAAGGAATTGAATATATTTTCATAATATAGCCTTAAAAAATAAATTATTGATATATTTAGGTCCATGGGCAAGATAGGGTGTCCATGTAGATTAAAATTGTCATGATCAACAATTTACAAAACTATAGTTGGAATCAATGAGCCTCCAAAAAATGTAGATAAAGATAAGAGATACATAACATTGCATGAGTGGACATATAGAACACTACTAAACCATGAATACACAGATGACACAAAGGCAATCAAACTCTATGAAGTTGAAGATGCAGATAATGTTATGATTCTAGAGTACGATCAACAAATGCATGAATGACCTATAATACACTACTAACATGTGCATCACAATGCTTTGCATAAGTACTAGAATCTCATAAAATATGATCCATTGAAATAATCCCCCCATAGAAGAGATAAAAATAGTAGGTCTATATGACATCCCAAAAAATTGTGAAGTCCATTTGGCTCCACTAAGGTTCCTCCATTTCTCCATTGAAACAAAGGAAGCATTAACATAACACTATGGTAATTCTTCCCTTAATGCTGATGAGGAAGTGGTATTGGCAGGCCGACTGAAATTAGGCACAAAAGTGTGTATAGGAATATAGACCTAGAATCGGGTCCAAAAAGATATACAATAAACTAAAAAAGGGTGTGCATCAGGGCACACATGCATGAGGAGAGAATTATGAGGATCCATTGCTATGATGGCAAATCAAGAGACTACTAAACCCACCATTAAACTTTATAATTTTGTGTAAGTAACAAATTACCCCCCTAAGGAATAGACATTTAGTTTTTGTGGCACTTTATATGAGTGCATTTACATATTTATTTGCTATTTTGAGTTCTCACAAGTTTATGCCATGAGGTGGATGATGAAGATATATATCAAGTATACCTTCCAAACCTCAATAAAATGACAAAAATAAAAGATGAAAAACCCCCATTATTCAAAGCATGATCTCCCCTTGAAATAATACAATGATATGGAAGTTTATTTTAGTGCACTACAGACTCCACAAAGTGGATATGATGTGCAAAACCTCAAAAGAGACATACTCAAAATTTCAAATTCTAGAATGAAGTCATAAAAAATAACATTACCACTATGTAGAGCTCAAAAAATCATACAATTTGAAAAAAACAAAACCCAAAAAGGAGTTTTGTATGAGCCCAAATAAGCCATCTGAAGTTCCAAAAAATGGGAATTGTGCAGGGTGTCCTATGAGAATTTGGGTTTTTTAAAAAATAAGTACATCACACAACAAAAAAAATCATACCACTAGCTAGAGGATGAAAAATTATGCAAAATAGAAAAAATCACTCAAAAAGACCTCTACATGCCCAAGAATGAGGTTCTTGAAGTTGAGCCAAAAATCAAAATAAGCCAAAAATAAAGGGACAAAGTTGGGGTTGAAACCTGATGGCATCATGTTGATGTCAACAATGGAATTTTCTAAGGTTCCACTAGAATATTCCTATCAATTGGAATATTCCAAAACCACTTTTTTTTCCCCAAAATTGCACTGAAAGTTGAAAACCACCCTCTAGAAGCTAGAAAACCACCCAAAAGGGGCACACATTATTTTGACTATGTATTGATGATGTCCGGAAGGTATTGCATAGGTTGATTGTTGATGTCATCCTTTTACATGCCTATACTTTTTTACATAAAAAATAATAATAATAAAGAAATATGCTTATACTTTTGTGCAAGGGTGAATTCTACACATTGATACAGACAAATAGACTATTGATGGCATATATTTTGAGGCTATAGATGATACTATATACATACAATTGTATGGATTCATATAGATGGTATGGATTTTCACAACCTCAAGGATGACCTCTCAAAACTTCAAAAAAATTCTTATCGACAAAAATACAAGTGTTATATACGAAAATTCATCTCTCAACCCTTCTCAATGCAACGATGATGCAATTTTTGCTCCAAGAAGTGCCATTTAAGAGCTACTATCCATGACCCTCAAAAATTCATGAAAGGGATTGGAGTTGCAAGCTTGCTATGATACCATGTTGGAGCAACCAAGATTTGCTTGCAAATTCAAAACAATCCACAAAAGAGCAATATGAAAAATGAGAAACTTT